>VWYP01004541.1:155839-247374 GCA_013400435.1 Pycnonotus jocosus
CCCCGCCGGTAAGTTCCCGGGGGCCGGCGGCCGCCCGGTGACACAGCCCCGCGCCGCCCGCCGCGCCGGAGCGGCCGACGTGCCCGGCGGCACAGCTGGTGGCTAGACGGACAGCAGCCAGTTTGGGGGGGATTTTATGTTATTCTCTATTAATTATTATTATTATTATTTTCTAAGTCGCCAGGTCACGTGTCCCTGTTATCGGCTCCAGGGGCGTTGCGGGGAAAGGCTCCCGGCTGGGCGCAGCCCCGGGCCCCGGGGCGGGGTGTTTGTGCGTGTCCCCGGGAGTGCGTGTCCCTGTGTGCGTGTCCGTGTCCCCGCCGCGCTGCCCCTGCGCTGCGTCCGCCCTCGCGGCTGCTTGGCGCTGTGCTGGCATTTGTGGCTTCTCAACGGCCCAAGCCACTGCTTTGCGCCGGCTTTAGGAATATTTTCTAAAGGCTTTTTTTGGGTTTGCTCCCTTATTGATTTCTCCGCCCCTGCCCGCATGGTCACCTGTGCAACAGATGAATTGCTATTGTAGAGATGTTCCAGTAGTAGCACTTGGCCAGTGCTGGATGCCTTATTAGAGAATCCCAAAATACTTGGAGGAAAAATATTTCAAAGAGAAAAATTCAAACATGAAACAAGCAAATTAATCCAAGGGTGAATTTTGCAGGTGGATTCAGCTTTTACAGTGCTGCAGGTGCACTGTTTACAGGATATCTTTGATGAAAGCCAACGTTAGATTTGTAAGTTGAACATCTGTTGCTGTACCCTGAAACGGGCAATATAGTCAAGCATTTTGGAAAGCATACAATAGATGGCAATGGTATGAGTATTATAAAGCTACTTTACACATTTTTAACAGTGAGTCCTATTCCATGTTAAATTGGACCTTCCTTTGAGTAGGCCTTGTAAAGTGCTGCACATGCTTTGAATTTCTGTGATTTCTCATCCATGTTACAAAGAAAGTGGAGTAATTTAGCATAGCATCTCTGTTATTTGATGCTGAGTTCATTAAAACTGAGCTAGCAAATCAGACTTACTATGCTACACAGCTTTCAAACCCCGAGTCTCTTGTGTGCTGAAGAAAGCTATAAAGTGGTATGTCATTTCCCATATTCCTTAAGAAGATCTTACACTTTATATAGTTGGCATATTAAACATTTATATACGTGCAGGTGTTTTTCAAACATGATGAACACTATTTTTGTAATTTCATTGTTTTTCTTTTTTCATAATAATATGGTAAGGAGAATAGGGACAAAATAGTAGTAGCTTAGTGGTAGCTCAGTTCACACTTCTTATTATCCTTCAGCTTCTGAAGTATTCAGAGTAAAAAAGAATTTTGAAACTACTATTTTCATTGTGCAGTACTCTGTGTCCTGTACCCCTCTCTCCTACTGAAAGACACCAGGCTGCCTAAGTCTCACTTCATTCATGTATTAAGAAAAACCCAAACAAACATGACCAGGAGTCTGTTATCTTGTTCATGATGTTACCTTTGATTTTTGCACTCACACATTTGAACTCTTTTCCTGGAATGCAAACTTTGTGTTTCTCTAACACAAAGCAAAACTTTTTCTTCAACTTGCCTCATATAACAAGAGGAACATCTCTTCCAAAAATTGTAGAAATTAGTAGCAGAAGTTTAGAGCAACGCAGAGGTCCAGTCTGCATTTCCAGGATGGCTATTTTAAGTATGCTTCAGGTGGCATGGAGCTACTGCTGCCCTACATCTTGCCTCCTACCATGGAAATACAATGAGGAAAATGGGTTTCTTGTGGCCCAGCTATAAAAGCCAGTTTAACAGCCAGTTCCTTGGATGGCCAAGTGATGTTCACTTCTAATTTGTGCACAGAATTAGATAATCTCTAAGCCAATTTCCTAACAGAAGTGTCCTCGTCTAAACACATCTTTGTTGCTCCTGCTCCCTTCCCTCAAGATTATGGCCCAGTATTGCTTGCCCAGGTTTGAATCTCTGAATCAAATCCTGTTTTATTCTGCTGAGTTTCCCAAAACCTACAGTAGTGCAAGAACAGAACTCAGTCCTTAAGTTCAACATGGCTTTGGTTGTAAACTTCACGGCAGACCTTATGTCATGGGCATATGGACTCCATACTACAAGAGGATGCACATCTGTTCAGCCTTTGGTGGAAAAATGGGATCTAGTATGTCGTCATGTTATCTGCAGGTCTGCATCTTTTATATCAATTACCACTGGCTATGGGAAAGAAAACATTACTTTGAACAATTTAATTCTTGACAGGCCATTAATTAAAAGATACTTCCTGAAAAAACTTCAATTCAGAACTGGGCAATCGATCTGATGGAAAAAACCCAGCAATTTTTGTTTGTTTTTGGTTCATTTGGGAATTTAGTCTATTATAACAAACAATAATTCATGGCTGATTTAAAACTGCATCCTTGGTATAGGGGTGTTCTGAGCTGAGCAGACTGTGCTTTTACATCTGTCAAGTAGCAGAGGCAACATACTCCATGTATTAATTGATAAATGGACTATTTCAGTGTGGGGATCTCTCTGCCTCACTTCTCAGTCCTTTCAAAGACCCATCTCTTGCTTGTGAGCTTCAAAATATTCTCTGATTTATTTGTTTTAGTTTTTAAATTTTTTTTCACTTAATGAAGTTGTTTAGCTTTTCAGAAGTCCTCCATTCCTGTATCTGAGAATTAATATTAGACCTAAAAATCAGTTTGATTTGCTTGTTTTGTCAGGTGGACAGGAGGTATGTCATATTGGGTAACAGCATTACTCTGGTACGGTAGATTTGTAACATAGAGTGCTTCAGAATACAAAAAACTATTTTATTTGTCTGGTAAATAGTTACCTGTTGTACCTGGTAATTTATTCTGTAATAAAATTAAAATTCTCAGTGAAAGTATTGCTGCAACATAAAAGAATGTAAGGTTGAGGGAAGGTATGGCTTTTAGGTTTTAGTGTATCTTAATGAATGATGCATTATATACATATGATGACAAAATAAGGAAAATGCATTTTGAACAGATTAAGATGTTTGAATGTCTTGCAACAGCTTTGATTGAATCAAATATTTTTCATTTCAAATTCTCAATTTTAAAACAGCACACCCCAAAAATCAGGTCAGAATGGTGTGTATAATGTCAGAACTGAGATCTATCAAACTGAAAGGCTCCAACAACATTTTCAAACCTTTCTCAATTGTCAATTTAAGTTAATTGAAAATGAAAGGTCTCGCTTTCAGGATTGGGCCATTTAAATAGAAGCCTGCTGCTTTCATTTTGTAGAAGGGCAATCTCCCTCCACATACGTGTTTTTAAAAGGTTCATTCATAATTCTCCCTTCACACTTCTATTGGAAATGACAGAATTCATTATTTTGAGTTCTTGAACTATTTTTCTGCAACTTGGGTGATGAATTGTATGAGATCTAGTTCATAACGTGGCACGGCAACCCACAAGATTTAAAATTCTCAAGGCTCGATTTGTCTCTTTCTGGCATTTGGCTGGCACAGGCGAGGGAAGCTTCCAAGTGCATCCTCTGCCTCTTATAGAGCAGGAGGTTGGGATTTTTTTTATTTAATACTGATCAAGGAAAAAAACTAGCACCCTTGCTCGGTAATTCACTAGAGGTATCCAGGCAACAAGGACATACATTACAGTCAGCAGTATACAAGGTGCTGTGAGAATTTTCCTTGCCTCCTGTTTATCTGGGAATCCAACTGCAATAGACCTGTACAAACAGCACTGTTTCCAATGTCTATTTCTAACATGTAGTTTGTCTGTAGACTTCTGGGGTTTTTATTTATATTTAGCTCTCTGATGGAAAAGGATTTCTTGATGTGTATCTGTTCTTGCCTAAATAACAGAATTCGGCTCAGGTGGGAAAGGGGGAAAGAGACTCCATGAAATGAAAAATACAACTCAGCTTGCAGTTGATGGTGCAGCTGTGAGAATGTTGCAATGAGAATCCCCTTTTTGATGGTAATTTTTGTCTGAGATGGCTAGGCGAAATGAGCCTGGGGTAGACTTGGTGGAGACAGTAGCAATGTCACCAGTTACTTGCTAACCAAAATAAGCCTTGCTGGCAGAGAGTTGAATTTCCCTTTTTCTTTGTTAAATAAGCACGTTTCACTAACTGCTGATATGTATCAATACTCAGAACTGAGTGGGGCCAGTTCATGCTCTCAGAGCTGGTCCAGATGCTTGAAGATTTCTGACTACAATGACCCAGTTGATCTTATATCTCAAGCACATTCTGCACCTCTGCAGCTACAGTTTGTTCGCTTGTTTCTTTCTTTGTAAATTGATGACTATGATGAGAAAGATGATTCTTATTGATACCACCTGTTTCAGAATCATACCCCAAAGTGTCTTATGCCCTTCAGGATGATAATATTTATTTCTTTTGCAAGGAAATCTAGACTGACATTACGTTAGCTGACAAAATTGCCTCAGTAAAGGTCTAGACACTACTCAGAGACACTAGACAGAAAAGAGATGGTGAGATGGTGACCATGCTGTGATTGCACATTAATGCTCAATCCCTGTCCTCTCTCAGTCTCTAACAGGTGTTAGCTTGTACCTGCTGTTGGTAGTTACAAGGATAAAATTATGATTTCGAAGTGGATAGGATTTTGTACACCAAATTGTTAAATACTTCAACTGCTTACTACCACTTAGTCCCAACTGCTAAACAACTTGAAAACAATCTTCTGCTGGACTGTTTGGTAGGCATGCAGTGGCCCTATTGGGTGGGTTAAAGACCCCATACATTGGCTGCATGGGGAGTTTTACATGGTTTCTGGACAGTTACCCTTTGATTCATATTTCCTCTTTTTTCCTCACAAAAATGGAAGTAGGTTTTTTATTTACAAAGGAGAAAGCAATGCAGAGCCTTTACTGCTAGTTCTGATTTTGGTGCTAGGCACTATCTACATAATAGGTATGTATTATCCTTATTTCTTGCCTTTTGGAAGAACAGCAATATTTCTGACATTAATCTCCAAACCCAAAGCAATTCCAAAAGATTTACATTTTTAAAGAGTCTGTAATATCTTCTGACCCTCTTGTCTTTGGTGATGTTTTAGGGTGTCTTACCCTATATTATTGCTTTAAACTTTCTTTTTTTTTGGTCTTTTTATCTGACTATTTGAGCTTCAGTAACTATATTGATACTGAACATACAATTTTAACTAGAGTTTTAGGGAGACTTAGGGACAATGCTTTTTAATTTACTTCAGTTTTGAAATGCCAGAACTTAGGCAGATGTAAGTTTAAGGTCAAACTTTACATTTGATCATAGTAATATGAATAACTTCGGCTATGATATTAAGAAGGAAAGAATGCAAAGAAAGGCAATCAGGTTTATTACGAGATTTATCTTGTTATGCCTAATTTTAGGTTCTTCTAGATAAATTACAGTGATACAAACTAGTCCCTTTCAGGGTTTCGTTCTGACATCTAATCTTGTATGGAAAAGTAGGTCGTTATATCAACAGCAAAACACTATCTTCAGAAATAAAAATAAAAATAAAAAATAAAATAAAAAATAAAAAATAAGAGGAAGTTTCCTCTGGAATTTCCCCATCAGAGAAAAAAAGTAGCTTCAGAACTAGCAGGAATAAATTTAAGTTGAAAGAATGCAAAATGCGTTAAGCTAGTTCCAGGTGTAATACGTTAGGGCTGTGAGTGGAGTTTGTTTCTTTGTTTATTGTCACTTTTTTAGTTTAAAGTGAATAAAGACAAAAATAACTTACCTCCCATGAAAAATACTTTGCAGGATCTGTAGCTCCTTAACTATTGTCATTTAGTGTTCAGAGTAAAACCAAAGTAGTATGAACCAAAGCCCTGGTGCGTCGGACTTTACCACCTGTACTACATTTAAAAATGCGAGTACATTCTTTACTTCAGGGAACGGAAGACTGGTTTGAGCTTTAGGGTTAATTTAAGGTCCATTTTAGCCAGATTTTTCAGGTTTCATTGAGGTGCCTTTGTTGGCACATATTTAAGAGCTGAGAAGAAAGTGTACAAGTTCCTTGGTGCACTCTTGATGCATTTTGCTTCCATTTTCTGGCTTGGACGAAACAACCAAAGCAGCGTAAGGCATCAGCACCTCTTGCTTCTGCACTTAAGCTCTCACCTGTCCTAAAGGTGATTGCCCCTATAACAAAAGTGCCAACATTAATACATATATGCTTGGCCCCAGTGGAGATGGTTGCTTAAATGGCCGAATACAGGAGGATGCGCATTGATCGAGGGGATGTTGAACTCACACAGCCGAGGTCTGCGTGCGTGCCCGCCTGTGCTGGCACGGCTGAAAAGAAGAGTCAGTCAACAAAATCTGTAATTTCTTTTCTTGCTAAAAAGAGTAGACTGTCTGGTAGATATATAATAGAAGGGACATTTGCCTGCTCAAAAATTTATGGAGGACAACTCATTTCACATGTTTAACATGTTGTTGATTAGAAGTAAACGGAAGAACAGGCAACTCCACTAATGTACTCTTTCTGGTGTATATAAAGATCTATAAAGATCTTTTAAATAATGGAGCAAAACTTGGAAACTTTAAATTCATTGCTTTATATTTCAAGGGCAAGAAAATTTTAAGCAGTTCTATGCTTTGGATGAGAAAGAGATTCAAATGTTAACATAAATTTTACCATGAGTTTGTTAGTGCAGAATTTAACAGTGGAGTTTTTATCTTATTTTAATCTAGTAGATCAAGTAATTTATTTCCCAAGATGAATTTGAAGCTGAAAGAGGGCAGAAAATGAAAGACATTCTCAATGATAATTCCCAACATTCTGTGGTTCCAGAGAGCATAAAGGACTATCCTGAAATTAAGATACATATATGGATTGCAAAAACCTTGGCAGGTAGAAAATGAGCACAACTTTGCATGGCCTGAAGGAAATATCTATGAGACTGCAGCAAATGTTTTAACCCTTTATGGTCTATTGTCTTGTGCATCTAATAGCTTTGAATTTGTAGGTCAGACCTCTTGCTTTCTCTAAAAGGATGAAAAGCAGCATTGTGAGCAGTCCAAGCAAACAAAGTGCTTTTTAAACCTTGGCCGTATAGTGAAGGTCATGAAGAAAAAACTCTTTTGGTACATAAGTATTTTATTAGCTGGACAAAGTGACATAGTTAAATAGTTTTAGGGAAGCTGCTGTTTAGAACTTAGCTGCTTATCAAGCATAGAAAGGGAGCATGCTCTTGGAAGTTACTATGAAAACAGCTTCTTTTCCTGCCTTTTGTGGTAATTTAAGGAGGTCAAAGTAATAGATTTGTATTTTTTCAGTTTAAGAGCTCTGCTCTACCTCTGACAAGCACAACTGGAAGCAGAAACTTTGGGGAACATGGTTTAGAAATCAGGAAAATGGATTGTGTTGTGCATTCTCCACAGAGGATACATCTGCTTGCCATAAGTGCAGCTTGTAATCCCAGAAAATCAAATATACTCCATTGCTCTTAGCTAGGTAAAGAATTCAACATCTCCTGTAATCCTTGATAAGTCAAGAGATTATTTTTTCAGATATGAAGAAAAATCTATGATTTGGTAGTGGTTCCTATTTGAAGGACTCCCTTTATTCAGTTGCAATGCTTTCCCATTTACAGTTTGGAATTAGTTTGCCAAAGACCACAAACATTCTCATTTTTCCCTCTTTTTCTCTGTCCTGATCCTAAAGTCACTGAATTCAGATTTTTGCAACATTTTTATTTGGACCCAGTGTTGGCTTTTTGTGATGACTGGCCTTAGAGTCGGTGTAGTTAGACTAGAGCTGCAAGAGGAGCTTGTATATATACAAGGATATCTGTACTAGAAATGCTGGGAGTTACTTATAGTGTATGTATTTACATTTTTAGATACAGCATTTGGAGATATACATGTATTTTCTATATCTGTGAGTCATACAAGTCTGAAAGTTGCTTACCTTCTTGCTCTGATACAAAACATGTAATGATCTTATTAGTATGTGACATAGTTAGATTCCTGTTGAAAATCAATAATCTTCCAATAAAGCAAGTCCTACATCCTTTCTTAAATTCATTTAGAATCATTTTGTATGCCTCATTAGCCTTGTAATTTACGAAAGAATAAAAGAAAAAGAAAACAAACCAGCCACCTAATATTAAACAGTGTATGTAATTTAATTTTTCCGACCAGGGGGGATGTTTATGACACTAAATATATCTGCTGGTCTATAAATACCTGTGTTTATAGTTGAACAGAACAGTGATTCTCAATCGGTGCTCTATCAGACACTTAATGATAATACACAATGTGCTGTAGGTAGTATTATGCCACTGCTACCTTTCTTTTTTTCTTTCATCTGTTACATTGCCTTCATGGAAACTAAATGTACCAGATGAAATACATTCCTAAATATTCTGTGCAATCGCCCATTAGAAAGTGGATGGTCAATGTGAATAAATACAGAAATTGTTTTAAAGACAGAACCTATACTTAAGCACTGTCAACATTTAAAGCAAAAGGTGTTGAGTTCCTGAAAGGAAAGACACCATATGACACAGAAGAATATTATTGACTTCTGTGTAAAATTCAGAGTGAGTGGGTTGGAAGTGCTTTGGAAAGATTATGGTTTGAGAAAGTCACTAGCTTTTATGCATATACTTTGTAGTAATCCCATGGGAATTACACAAAATTAAAGAAATCGGAAGAGGTTGAGGATGATTTACAGAAAAAAATCCCAGACAAAGATAGGTGTTATTTAAATCTCATATGTAATGAATGTGGGGAAAAACTAAGAAATGTTTTGTTTATTAGTACAGTGACACCTACTTTATTGAGCACTAAAATGTGCTTTATCAATCACTAAATGTTTGATTTATCGAACACCAAAGAAGATGCAGCTGTAGTAGATATAGTTGTGAGAAAAAAGTGCAAAGCATTTAACAGCTGCTTTATTAAACAATTCTTCCTTTTCAAAAAGCAGATGCACTTTATAAATTTATATTTATATTTATATTTATTTTATATTTATTTCTCACATGCAGTCAGTATTGAGAAATGTTAAATTAAGCAAACTCTTTGCATATTTAAATTTATCTTTTAAGAATAGTCAACAACAAAATATCGGCAAATGCAATAAATAGTTCTATAGTTTGTTGTTGGTTTGGGGTTTTTTTTGTGTCTGTGTTCTGGCTTTTTTAGCAGATCCTGAAATTATTATATAAAATTAAAATAAAATTTTAGTAATTTAAAATTTTTGAGTAGTCTAGATCTTGACTGACACATTTTTTCAGTTTGTAGGAGCTTTATTAAACACTGTGGAATGGTGTCGCACATGTGAGAAGCTTACATCACATTATTTAAATAAAACATTAAGGTGTAGTAGTTACCTTAGAAATCGTTGTTGTAATAAAGGAAAGAATGCCCCTCATTTTGAATTCCCTGAGCAATTTCTTCATGCTTATTGATGCCTGTTGATTGAGCCTTGATGCCTGTTCTGTCTATATTGTTACCTATGTCAAATTAATTAATTCCAGAATTTCTATGTATCACAAATATGTACATTTTTATTTAAGCAAAACTGTTGATTTTTTATCCTCTATGAAGTTAAATCTTGACTTTTGCCACGATATAAATTTTCTCCCATTTTTAGTACAGCTGTGAAGTTCCATCAGAATTGCCTTGCCATAAAGGAATGAAAATAATGTGTGCAAGTTATTTATAAACACAAGTATTAATAAGAACAGTGTATAGAGGTATTTTTTTCCTTGCAAGGGCTGATTGTATAGGTCTTGTGCATGTATTTGAGAGTTTGTTTGGCTTTTTTTCTCTTTATTTTTCATTGTGGCCCAAATAGTCCCCCATCTTTTGCTAAAGTTGCAAGGAGAACAGCTGGCAGGGTATTAAATGTGTTTTGTTGGTGGACATACACAGCATAAAAAATGTGGCATACCATGTTCTTATTGCATTATTGTAGATTTGTACAAGCAAATTCTTTGGAGAGAGAAGGGGTTAATCTTGGACGAAACTTATTCTTGTTATTGTAACTTACTCTTGAAAAAAGAGCAGGAATACCATTCTGTGTGTTAGGGCATATATTACAGTCTGTGCATCTCTAGGACCCGAGAGCTTGGCTTTAGGGTAGAAAGAGACATAGCTGAATTAAAATCAAAATGAAAGTCAAGATGAGGAATTTGGTGAAGATGTGTATAGGGGGGTTGTAAGGCTTTGCTCTCCCACCTCAGGTTTGTAAGGGATGAAATGAAGTGACTGACCTCCAGAACCTGGAGTCGCTGTGGCCAGGAAGATCACAGGTCAGACAGCAGTCACAGCAGGTAATGGACATGGTTGGAGTTCCAGGTGGAACTGAGAAGCACAGAGAAGGGGTAAAGAAGGAGGTGCTTTGCTTAGGCACATCTCAGGTTGTGGTGTTGTAAGCCAAGAGGAAACACAGAACTTGAAAATCAGGGGCAAAGGAGAAGGAGGTATGTTCATGGGTGTTAAAGTATCTAAAAATAAGCATCACTGGAGCTGGTGTGGTGGTTAGGATTATAGATGACTGATGACCTCAAGTTCACAGTATTAATGTGATGACCTGGGAGAGAAGATAGAGGGCTAGGAACTGAGCCTTGTAGGAGTCCACAAGGGAGAGATTCTCTGCTTAGACAAAAAGAAATATTGAGACAAGAAAAATGAGCAAAAATAGTAGCAATAGATTTATGTTACAAAGACAGTGAGAAAGAGTTGAAGAATTAGAGAAATGTGTATGTATTACAAGGCATGTATGCGTATACCTGTTAGAGGCTAATTTTTAATATATTGCAGTTTGTCAAATTCTTTAATGTCTCATTCTACACCAAATGCACTCTTATGGAATCACTTCCGTGTAAACCTGATAAGAAAATGGTACTACCTTGAAAACTCAGCAAGAAATGCTGGAAATTTTTCACTGAAACGTAACTTTTGAAAAGCTCAAGCTGAAGAAAATAGCTTGATTAATAACATTTCCAATTTGCAGTTGAATAAAGAATTCTAAGTACAACTTTTTAACAAAATGAAACTATTTTAATAGTCACAGAGCTGCCAGAACAGCAGCATCAATATACTATTACTAGTACGTCACTACTGTCATGTGGCATGTGTGAATATTTGCATCAGTTCTCTACAGTCTGTTGTGGATCGCTCTGCTGACCAAACTAAAGTTAATTAAGTTACACCAATATAAAAATTACTGTGATAGAAGGTAAAATGAATTCCATCATTTTCATTAAACGTGTTTTCATTGTGTGACATTAATTTTGTAATTCAGTGGTAACTCTGCATGTTCCTTGATTGAAGCAATTTTATGGGCTCACCTAGCTTGTACCTCAACAGTGGAACAGTATGGATACTGACAATTGCTTGTTCTTGACTGCAGAAAGTACTAACAGCTGCCATTATATGACAAAGTATTTTCTACAGTAGACAACCTTAATTGATTCTTTGCTCAGTCCTTTTAACTCACAGGTTCATGTACAGTGGCTTAATTCCAGCATGTGTAAATGCCTGCTACATAAGTGTTTAATTCTTGGTGTTCTCCAGATATGTGCTTGAAAGAAAAACTTCATAATCCAGTCCAATGAGTTACAGGTATAAGTTTACTTGGGGAGGCTACTATACTGTATTCAATACAAAGCTGTTAGTCATATCAAAGTCATATCAACAGAAACAAACAAAGAAAGAAAGAAAGACTTGAAAATTACAAAGCTTTTAATAGGTCGTAGAAAAAATGAAATTAACTTTGAAACAAAAATAAATTTGTTCCTCTATAAGAGTTCTTTCATCTGTAAGATCCTCTGCAACACAGTCTTTTTGTGCTAAGGTATAGATAACGTAAACATAAAGGTTTTTCTTGCCTTCCTGGCCATTTGAACTATTAAATGGCTGAGAGAAAACTCAGATGAGCACAAAGGATTTCTAGGTGTTGCTATTACAGCAAATAATTACTATTTAAAGTGATTGTTGTTTAGCAGCAGTAATTCCACTAAATGTGCTACAATCTGTGTCTCCATTTATTCGAATTATAAAATCTCAGCTGTTTGTATTTCATCTGGAAATCACTTAAGATCAAGAAGTGCATTTTAGCCAAATAAACAATTAACACTGACACTCTGATGTGCCTGGAAGGAGACCTTGTTTTTATTAACGCTTTCTCATTTGGCAACAAAAGAAGCAATAGCACCTGTCCGTAGTTCAGGTTTACTTGATGAAGCAAAATAACTCACAGACCTTGTGAGAATGGGGCCCATAGGATTGGTTGTGGTCCACTTTCTCATTTGTGATTTTTTTCTTTTTCATTTTGTTTGAGATTGAATTTGAGAGAGAGCTTTGTTCCGGACAGTAGTTTATGGCAGTGGCCTGAAGAGATGAGATTTCACTGAATCATAGAACGAATACACAAAGAGAAAATATGTGAAAATTGAAATGACAAGGTAGAGTAGCTTGGTTGTTGAGGTAGATAAAAATAACTAGGTTCTCAGGGAAATGAGGTGGTTTTTTTTTTCCTGAACTAGATTTACTTTGAACAAGAACAGTTGAGATGGAAAACCTAGACACTATAAAAACTTGATAGAAACACCAACAAAAAAATTCATCCTGCTTTTTCTTGTAACTTTGTGTTTTACTATCTGTGTGATCCCAGAGAAAGCAAACTAGAGTCCGTCTTCTGTCAATGTAATGCATCTATGGGACTAAGAAATAGATTGATTAGAGTGGATTTCTTTTTTGCTTTATTTACTATATAACATTGCTGTCAGACCACCCTGAGATTTTGAAATACACAAGAAAATCTGTGTGTTCTGCCAGTTGTTTTTCTGTTTTGTTTTAAAAGCTAGAAGAATAGTATATTTATTTTACTTCCTTTAGAAACACTGAGCAAGTTGTGACTGATCTAAGACATGGGAAATACACCTTTGTGAACAGAATAATAAAGTCGGCTCGATGCCGTCATGCTGCAGTACTGACAAAGATGGAATTAAAAAGCCTGGAGTGCTAACAGGGGTCTCCAATTTCCAAACAAATATCCTCTACTCTCTCATGTGGCTGTAAGAGAGAGAATTATTTTGCTTTTGATTAATAAGGAGTTAATTTCAGGAAAACTTCCGTTAACTGTTTTACAAAGGCTCTAGGAGAAAGCAGCCATCACCAGCCTTGGTGGCGCACACAGGAATTCGCTGCACCTTATGAATGTGGAGCTTTGTAGTGAGAGGAACAAGCCAGGGCTAAGCCCTAAGCAGGACAGCATTTCTGACTTTTTTATGTTCTTGATTTTAGTACCTGGGGAAAAAAAAAATCCATTACAGTCAAATCTCATTGAGTCTGAATGTGCAAGGACTGTAACATCTTTGTCAGGTTTTGCCAGTTTGCTAAGATTTTCTACAGAAATATGGACTCTTATATTTGTTTATTTGCTTTTCAATTTCTGTTACTTCCGCTAGATTTCCATGGAGTATTGCTTGCAGCTACTCTGGATAATTATTTTTCACTCTACCAAAATTATCAGTCTGGCACAAAATAGCCACGTTCTCATCCAAGCACTTTCAGCTGCCAGTTACTTCACCGGTGAGGAATGCTTGTGTAATCTGACTGCATCGAGCTCTTACTTCTCCTGCACAAGCAAAGGTGACAATTTATACTGTAGTTTCTCTCTTTTATTTTGCTACTGGATAGTCTTATGCTGTTAGTTGCCTTTATTCAGAAGTATTTATAGAGCTATACAAAAATACATCATGGGACAGTTTATAAGTGAGCTAACTTCTGACTTACCCTATATCTGAGGTTCAGAGCAGACCCCAAACTGATCTGCACCACTGCTGTGTTTTTTCATATATTACTGTGATGCTTGTTGGCCTCACAAGGCCAAATGCCGTTTTCTACCACAGTTATAAGGTAGCCTTTGCTCTAGGGTCTTTAACACTTGAGAAAGTATGATCAAGAAAGTTAATATTTCTACTGCAGACCTGACTTACACAGCCCTCTCCCTTCTTTATTTGCCAAAATAAATTAGTTTCATTTTCCACAAGTGGAATTTTCTGTCAAAGTCATGTTAGATTTTGGAAAACAGTTTACTCCATCCTCTTTTTTTTATCAGGGTGATAATTTTAAAAAGAGGAAGAACTCTTAACTTTTTGAAAGAGTTTTAATTTGTTGTTGTTTTTACAACATTCCTTTTTTTTTGTGTGTGTGTGTGTGTGTGTGTAAAGCTAAGTAGCTTTGAAACCTTTGAAAGTGCTAGTGCCTCTGTTTTGGATAAGTTGACAGCTGGATGTTAGAAGGTGTTAAATAAGTGTAGAAGACAAGGCTAATACATACACTTGACAAACAGTACACTGTAATCCAGACCTACAACATGATGGCCTATAATAAATAGACCAAACATTGAAATAATGTAAACCGAAATTTTTTGATGATGACATTTTACCAATCTTGTTCCCCCCCTTTTTGCTGCCACTTGCTGAAGTGGGTTTTTGTTTGATGTTTATACCTGACCCAATGGAACTTGGCTGTAAGTGACTCCTTTGAGTCCTCTGGGGACATCTGGTTATTTGTTAAACAACTAACTGGGATTGCCAAGTTTCTTCCTTAAAAACAATGAAGTTAATTAGTCACCAAAGTTAGAGCAAGAGGATGATGAGATATACTTGATGTGATGAGAGGAAGGACTGTCCTATGAGATGGAGAAATTAACTAGAGTAATACTTTCATTATTTTCATATTCTCATTCTTATACAATATAAACACCATAATTACAAATAGCTCTAGTGCCTTCTCTAAGTCTTCTTGCCTTCCTGGTCATTCAAACTATTAAATGGCTAAGAGAAAACTCAG
The DNA here is from genome assembly GCA_013400435.1 of Pycnonotus jocosus. Taxonomy (NCBI): domain Eukaryota; kingdom Metazoa; phylum Chordata; class Aves; order Passeriformes; family Pycnonotidae; genus Pycnonotus; species Pycnonotus jocosus. The sequence continues at coordinate 170,658 of VWYP01004541.1, forward strand.
ATGAGTAAAAAGGATTTCTAGGTGTTGCTACTAGAGCAAATAATTACTATTTACAGTAATCATAGTTTAGCAACAGTAATTTATGTGAATGATAAAATCTCAGCTGTTTGTATTTCATCTGGAAATCACTTAAGATCAAGAAGTGCATTTTAGCCAAATAAACAATTAACACTGACACTCTGATGTGCCTGGAAGGAGACCTTGTTTTTATTAACGCTTTCTCATTTGGCAACAAAAGAAGCCATAGCATCTTCTTGTAGTTTGGGTTTACTTGATGAAGCAAAAAAGAACACTTGGAGTTGCATTGAGGAGGCTGAAATTAATTGCCTGGTAGTTTCAGACAGCAGATAGGATCATTGGGAGATACTAGTGAAGAACCATGACAGTCCTAATAAACCTACTCTTGATTTAATCACAAATAGCAGGTAATAAGTTAGACCAGAATGGTTATTTTCAGGCATTAACCACCACCACGACTCAGTATCAGTTATTTTTTATGAAGTATGTTCTATTGTGTGTCACAGTTAAAGCTTTTGAAAGTAGAATGTTTGTCCTTGGTTCAGTGACAAGCCTGTCCAATATTTTAACTTATTTTCTATGTATATGTATACATATGCTTATATACATGTACATACATGTATTTTATGGGGTGAATATGTATATTATATTATATACTTCATAAAGAGCGTCACATTTCAGTAGGATTGAAAATATGGTGGCCATTGTTCAATAGTGAAGGAAGGTGCAGCCCTTGCCCACAAAACATATGAGTGTCTTCAGCTAAGCTGAGAAATTAAGTTGTTTTCTACAGTTAGCTGGTCTTTGTTATCAAAACTGTGGGGCTTTCCAATGTCAGGACACTTGGTGGGTGGATACTTCTCAGAAAAATAGAGGACTTATCAATGTTTGCTTAGGATCTATTGCATTCTCAGCCATAAAAGTAGCTATGCTATCTATGGCACTCATAAATCTTCACCTAGTCAAGGCTACTGTCCCTTTCGTCATACAAGGTTGTGTTTTAAAAAATCAGCATAAATGTTTTTCATTTAAAATGAGTATAAAGTTATTACAATCTCAAAATACCTAGCTTCTTCATTGTTGGTTTTGAAAAGTGATACCATAATTCAGTTTGCAAAATCATCTGATTTCTTATTAGCCTTGCCACTAAAATCTCTTTACCCTTACAAGGCAAGCACATTCTCAGGCACATTTTCACCAGAGGGCACTGTTGCACACATTCTTACAGATCATTTTCTTCTAGTGAAAATAAAGTTTGGTCCTGCAAAAAATGGCATGTTGATGTTAGATTTGGATGCACATTTGTCATAGGGGAGCTCTTGCTAATAAGGTAGTGTGAACTGGTTCAGTCTTTTTGTTTAGTTAAACTGCATTTTTCCTAATGAGATGTGGCTGTTGCTTCCAAAGATAAATTTTTTGAAGAGGATCCATCTCTATGTGTGGTAATTAACTGCATTTTTTCAAACTCCAAGCAGTTTATAAAAAAACTGATTCTGAACAGTCCTGAGTCTTTCGATTTACACTGAAACAGTAGCAGAAGGGCAAAGACATTTATCTTGTTCCTATGGATCTTTTATTGAAGAGGATGAAAAGGTAATATCAAGTAAAACCAGTAATTGAGCTTTAGATAATTGTTGTATCTGATCTTTATTAACAAAAAGCATATAACCAGGCAATATGATTACACAGAGGATTTCTGCATCTATGCAGTTACACAGATTTGTATTTCTACTAGGTGAATGAAGATATAGTTGAGAAAACTATAAATAATAGTAAAGTTTATGCTTCAGGCTATATGGCTATATTTTGTTGTGGAAATAGTCTAGTTTTGCCAGATCTCTTAAGAAAAATCTTTCTCCAATTTTCTTTTCTTCCTGATTATGTGCCACTTGATTTTTTATGTATATTTTTAATAGGAAAAAATGTTTCAAGTTCTCTGGGATCTGTTAGGGCTCTTGCATGTGTATTTTTATTTCACTTTGCTTTAGTTTCTCCCAAACCACACCAAAACACCAAAATTGAATAATATATACTTTTTAAAAAGGAATCTTCCACAGCAAAGGAATGCTGACATTTCTTAGTGATCAGCTACATTTCTACTGAATGTGCTCCAGCATATTTTGCTTGTGAGCTTCCATGGCTGTTTGATCATAGAGCGGAGTTCTTATTTTAGGCGAGTCCATTACCACTGGTCTGCCTGACAGTGGCTGCAGCGAGTGAGCTGCCTTTGAGAGCCCAAGGTGGCTGGGGGGCCTTTGGAGTGACCAGCATGTGGTGGCATGGCAGCCATCTGAAGGGCAGCAGGAGACAGGGAACTGTTGTTTTGATTTTTTAACCTTCTGATGTTTTGCATTCTTTAGTGGAGTTTCTCACAGATTTCATGTCAGTGATGTATATTTTTGTAACTGTTCTCTTTTTGTTTACATTCTTCTCCTAGAGGAGGAGAATATTGATAGACTGTTACTTTGACCAGTGCGGTTGGAAAGGTGGCAACCTCATCCTCCAATCCACGGTCATTTGTCCAAATAATATATTGGACTATATTTTGTCCAAGCAAAAAAGTAAACTTCCTCTTTTGCCCTTGGAACTCGACTCAAGTGTGTCTTGTTCATTTTGTGTCCTATCATGTTTGGTTTTAAATAGTTTCGATCTTGGCTGTTCAACTTTTCCTCATTAAGCTCTTGCATGTAGTACTGGTGAAGATATCACTATTTCAGCTGTCTTGTTGCAGTTTGTATTTACTAATCTGTCTCAGTAGTCTGTGTCTGTCACTCTAAATGAAAGGACCATGGAAAATGGTAAAAAATGACTTTTTAAAAATAATTAATTTTTAAATAAAAATGATATCTTTTTGCAGCAAGATCACACACTGCATAAGAATCACTAGGTGCAAAGATAGAGATGTGTTATTGACATAGGCGTGCCTCAGTGAACGTCCTCGTGGTGTGTGCTCCCTGTGTCCTGGTCTCTGCCTTGCCTTGGGAAAGCAAGCAAATACCATAGCTCCTCTCCTGCCAACAGGGTTAATTAGAGGAAAGCAAGGCTTCTGGAGCCCTTCCAGACCTCATCCTAATGCGATATGTAGCAAAGCCGGGATATATCAGGCTCAGGGACTTTCAGTGCTTTCTGGTTGTGGTTTTAGGCATTCTCACAGTATAGTTAATGTTCCAAGAAGCCTTTGGCAAATTTCCACAAAAAAAGCATGTAAGGAAACAAAGCTACCATGAGTTAAGATAGAAGATTTTTCCTGGATTAATGATTGTTTAATAGAAAACAAAGGGCAGGGCTAGGATTAGGCTTAAAGTTAGCTTTTGTACTGAAAGGAAATTGCTAATGAAGTGACACATAGATTTGTCCAGATAGACAGATATTCCTAGGACTTCTGTTTTTCAATATATCCATGAGGACTTAGTGAAAGGAATTGATTAACGAGGTTGCAAAGTTTGTTATTACTGCAGACTCACTGCTGCAGAGTACATCTAACGTTTACCCACATTTAGGTATTGGATACAGACTTGGTAAACCACTTAAAAAGTTAAAAGAGGGCTTGCAAAGATACGCCTAACCTTAGTGTCAGTCAAGATGGCAGCCATCACAGTGATAGGATTTTGTAACTATTTCAATTCTTTGGGTGAGGAGCAGGATACTAATGAGAACATACACTTTAGCTCTTTTCTCCACCAACTGTGCACTGAAAATCCTGATAAAAGGGATGTGTTAAAGCAGTCAAACAACACTGTATTCATGAGACTTCTGAGCATATCTCTTTCTTTTCCATTAAGTGTTTCGTCATTTCTGCTGATTTTTCTGCAAGCCCTTTTGATTATACTTGATGCAGCGTGCTTGAATTGCTGTATCAGTGAGATTTGCTAAAATATGTCACACATGAATTGTAGGCCATTATCTATCATTAACTCATCTAGAATTTCATGGCAAAGTAAGTGCTATGTATAATGTGTTTTCTCAGTTGTTACTGGCTATGTTGCTTTAGTATGTCAGAATATGGTTGATAGTAAAGTCACATGCAGTTTAGATATATGGAAACCAGTTTTGGAGGAAGAATGGTTTTCATTAATGGTAATATTTAGAATTATTCAAGTTTTTTTCAGTTAATTTAGAGGTATTTAGAATTTATAATGTATATATTTCTAGCAAATACAAACTCTTTTCATCATACTAGTCTAGAGAACACTTAGAACTAGGGTCAGGTTTTCATGCATCAGAAGTGCAATTAGATGTCTATTAAAATACATTCTACCTATTTTATGTGGTGTGTGTAAACTGATCATCTTGTCTGCTAAAGGAAAGAAAGGAAGAGTGATCAAAACCATCACAAATAGTTGTGGTAGCTAGTTCTCTTTCCTTTTGAGAATGATGGTGCAATGAACATTGTTGCTCTGCGTGTGTGTGTGTGTGTTTATAGGAGGAAATTAGGTTTTGAGAAGTTGCTGCACTAGATACCTGCTCTTACTCAGTCTCTTCTGAATGCCAGCAATCTCCTTCTTTGAGGATATTTTTCAGCTTGCTGGTTCCAGCAGGGTGAGGCCAGCCATTATCAAGAACCACGTGTTCTCCAACTGCCTATTTGCATCTTAAGGTGCCTGAATAGTTTCGAAAATCTCCACAGCTCCTTTTTGTGGGGATATTTGATCTTCCTCTGATTTATGTTTTGTTGATACTTATTTTAGTTTGTCCACTGATATTTTGTTGAGAAGATGTGTTGTAAGCAGTCCTATGTGTACCACCTTCCACAGTCTTTGTGTACCACCTTTAGTGTTTAGAACTGGTGAGGGCAGAATGTTCTCCGTGAAAGGAACATCGGCAGAGAGGTGTATCTCAATGTTTCTTCTCATTTCTGTTTGTTTCATCTCATCTCATCATCTCATCTCAGTTGATTTTCTGAAGGCTAGACACTGCTTTGCTCGATGTTTTCTATACCATATCTTCCAATAATTAAAAGACTGCTTCCACTAAAATTATTGGGAGCCTGTAAACAAATTAGTAAATATTTTTGTGGCATAAAACAATTACAGAGTTTCCTTTTTATGGCATAAAAATCCTGAAAATAGTATTTTCTTGGTCTGACTAAAATTTGATTATTTTTTATCAGACTTGCATTCCAGCCGTCATCTGAAGGTTGTCCTCAGACTGATGACAACATCCTCAACTTCCTCAACATGTTTGAAAAAATTGTCCTGAGTGATACATTTTTTTTTTAAGGCTGAAGCAATTGTGTCCTTTATCCCTTAGGACAGATAGTCTCTCCATGTGCCTGGGAGATAGCACATGTTGCTATTGTTTGAGATGTAATGCTGCTTTGTAATAATTTGCACATTTTGTGTGTGGATTACATGGTTACTGCATGATATACTTTATGAATACATTCAGTTAAATATTGCAAGTTTATTGTGTGATCATATTTGTTCAGCTTAATGTGGATATGTTGGAAAATAAAAAACAATGGCTCGATTTTCCAACCTACTAACATTTTTCATTGAATTAATACCATTTTCTTTTACATGTTTCTGATGAGCAATGGTTTCAGCAATGGACTTGTCAGAGTAAGAGTAAAAGTCTGTGTTCATTAACTCAGGAAAATAAAAGCTTAATAAGACTGTAAAGAGTAAGGAACAAGAGGATTGACATGAAAGGGTAGCAGAATGAAAAAGTTCAGGGACTTGAGTGACTTGTAAGGTGACACATGATTATTCTCATACAGAGGTTGTAAAAAAGCTTTTAAATCATGCTGCTCCTCACTGGTCGCAAGTTCCTAAAGAGAAAAAAGATTAATCTTGTTGGCTGGTTGGGCAGGTAGAAGACACTGTACTACAGCTCTGAACCTAAAATGCTGTTGGGTAGACAAGAGGCAATGAATTGGAAGAAATGGACATAAATGTGAACCTGATTTTAGTGTTGGATCTAACTATTGTTAGAGATAGAAAATTTCTAATTTGATAAAGTTTTAAATAACCTTTTAAAACTTTAATTTAAAAAAATTCTTAATTCAATTAACTAACATTTTCTTCATTTTGACAACTAGCTTGATCCCTTGTTTTTCATTTTTCTCTGTCATTGTTCTGTAGATGCTTTTTCAGAAAGTTTATATATTAATCAGATTTTTGACATAATCTAGTAGTTACCATTCTTGTCAGGTCTTTTTGATGATGCTGCTGTAATGACTGAACTATTAATATGTAAATGTTTATAAAATTCTGAAAGTTTTCTTAGAAATTCCATATTTAAACCTGCTATATTTATAAAAATGCATATGTTGCAACTTCTAACTTATCAGCACATTTCCTTAAAGATAATAGGATTGCATTGAAACAGGACCCTATCTAATATGTGCATATTTAGATATGTGCATTTGCATAACCTTCTAACTCCCTATGTACACAAAAGCATTTTCTCTCTCTCTGTTGAAAATAAAACTGTAATGTAAATTTGTAGACATTAATTTTTATATATATTTTGTTAATTTACAGTATCCTGATAAATTGGTATCGATTTTCATTTTGGAAACTAAAATTGTAACTATTAATGTGACTATATTTGCTTGTCCAAGACCTCAGTGCCAGGTTTTGCTATTAAGATTAGGTAAAGTACATGTTGGCTACATTTTAACTACGAGCTTTTAGAATAGTTAAAACATGTAGGTAAACAAGTCACAGTATATATAGGCAGTGTAGGATATTTTTAAAAGGTCATCTGTGTAAGTTCAGCTACAAATAACTTTTTTGTGGCCAGTCATCTTGTTGCCATTATTTATGTTATGAAAATTCTATTAAAATATATTAAAAATGTTTTCAAATTTTTTTATGGCAGGATAATTCAGACCACATTACTGACACTGTTTTATGATTTATTTTCAGCTTCTTTATTCCGAAATGTCTTCTAAATTTAGGGTGACATAAAGTTGACAAAAAGCTACATATGTTTTTCCAACCCTCTTCCAACTGCCTGACTTTGTCAAGAGTGTAAAATTATGTAGCAGAGAGTAAAATATGGATTAAGCAAGATTCAGTCATCCTGTAAGAGTTGCTGCTTTGCTTTGTGTTTTGGTTTGCTCCCATTATTATTATTATTATTATTATTATTATTTTTCTCTGTGTGTCCATCTTTTGTTGCCCCTTGCTTTTAAGCAAAATTATGTGATTTATCATGGTGCTTAATTTGGATCCTAGCTCACTGAAATAATTCAACACATAGCTCTTTTTTATTGTGCCTTTATTTCAGCAAGCTGTTTTTTTGCACAATGGGATAGTGTTTGGACACCTGAAAATTCAAATGAAAAGGAAAACTTTTACCTGAATAGTTTTTTACCAACTTTTCTAAGTAGAGCATGCTATTTGTAGAATTTTGGCAATCTATATACATTTTCTATATATATGATGCACTTGCTTGTGCAAACTCAAACAGTTGTATGTTTTGCTTACCATATTAATGCAACATATCACATGTTATCTGGGTCACATCACTTATGTGTTCTGAGTAGTTGCTACTTTATGGCCAGGCTTCCACATTTGTGCATCTGATTCCAGTTTGAAAGATGACAGATACCCAGAGCTCAATGTAGAGAAACAAACTCCTACTGAAATCTGCAGTAAAACCAATCTGTCTGATAAAAGGCTAACCCAAAAATTGAATATATCTAGAAAAGTCTAAAGATGGAGAGACCAAGAGAAGAGAAAGCACTGCAACAGATTTTAGATTGACATAGAAAGAGTTGTAGAACCAATCACTAATCACTAACCATGGTGTGCTATAGTTAGTACAACATTAATTTGAGTGATTGTTAAGTATTTTGAGGAGAGAGAAGTTTAATTTGCCATCAGATTCACAAGTATGCAGTTAGATTTTAAATACCTTTCTTACCATTGCATATGTCTACAGTCCAATAACAACAGCCACCCAATTCCATTTGATGTTTGCAGCTAATTTGGACAGTATACTCAAAGGCTAAGGCACATATTTGCATGTTTTTGCACAACCTCAGTTCACCTATCTAACTCACATGCAAGCAGATTTGGGCTGAATTTGCAAAGATTTCTTTTCCACCTTAAAACTGATTTTTCTTTCCATGAGGGCGTTTGTTTTTTTATTTTTGCACAGTTCATGTGAAGCAGGTTTGAAACATTGGGCATAAGTCTGAGAGTAGTAATAACCATGGATCTGAGGCAGAGGAGAATTAGTAGCAGCTCCAGGTATCAGTGGGTGCGAAGGTCTCTTAGATTACCGACCACACTAAATAAACATGCTGGAATATGATTGCTTTATTGCTCTTTGCTCATTTTATGTCATTTTATTGCCCTACTAATGACTATAGAATTAGGTGTGTAAGGGAGGTCTGAAAATGTAGAACTAAAAGAGGTACATAGACAAGTGTGTGCTTCCTGTAGAGATTCCAGCTTCACATCATGGATGATGGAGAGACTAATTTACCTTGCATAGATGACTGAGGGGAGGGAGAGAGGCAGAGACGGACCTCAAGAACAGATCCATTTCTAGGCTTTATCCGCACTTCAGAACCCTTGATGATTTCTGTGTGCCTTTATAGCGATCCCAGTGGGAGAGGCTGTGTCATTTCAAGTAGAGCTTTTTTTCCTCCACTGTTAGCCAAATGGTGTATTCCTGATCCAGGGGCTATATGTGAAAATGCGCAGATAAGAATTAATTTTAGATATGTTTAACTGGTGAATAAAATAGCCTAATTCATGATAATGCCAGAATCAATCTGGCATGCTGGTGTAACAGTATCACTTCTGAGGACAGAATGTACTGATGGGCTAATAATTTTACTGCTTTTTATGTTGCATGCACTGCAGTTTACAAAATCAATAAAGAATGTAGTACCTCAGCAGACTTACAATTTAGACTGTAAGAATCTGTGTTCTTGACTAAAGTCCTGTTGTATCTAAATAAGGGGAGTTAGTTTCATCCCTGGTGTTTACAAGTGATTTTCTGTGTTGTCACTTTCTTCCAAGGGAAAGTAGTGTGTATTACCCATAAGGTTTCAAGTAATGTAAAAGGCAAAGCAAAGAATGCTGCTGCAGCAGGCGGATTTTTTTTTGAAATACGAAAAGCTAAAAATGACATGCTTTTATTTGGATCTTAAGAGCATGAAGTTATATTTGGGGTGCAGAAAGCAAATTGTCTTTCAGAACTTTATGACTGACCAGTGAATATTTCCTTTGAATTTAAGAGTTGCTCATAAATGTATAGACTACACATATATAAGAATGTATAGAATTAATGGGCAGCATTGAAATAAATATATATAAAGCAATAAATAGGTAGTGCGTGCCTAGCTAAAGCTTAGCATTTAAAAGTGCAGTTCACCCCACCCAAGAAAAGTCAGCAAGGCTACAAGAGTTGTAAAGTAGTTCTCAAGGTTACTACAAAATGTCCCTTTGTTTCTTTCATGCCTTCATCCTTTTTGAAATGCTGTGCACATAGTCAAATTAAAATTGTTTTTCTTTCAGGCTTTTCTACTACAAATCCTGTTTTACTATGTAGTTTACCCAGTTTACCTAAACATTAGTCATCCAAAGAGCAGGGGATCTTTTATTCTTATGCTTCTATGTCAACAGAACTGCAGTCTTAAAAACCATTTTGTCTTCTATTCCCTATATGTAATCCTTCCAGATAGTATTTCAGGACATTGTATAAATTCTATGCTTTTTTAACTCTACAAGTAGAAGAAAATCTGGCATCAATGTTGTCCGATGACTTAAGCATTTTCTTTAATCTTCGGAAATGCCTTTATACCTTGAATGAAAGCACGGTATTCTCAACCTTGATAATCCAAATAAGAATTCTATTTAGGAGCATAGTTTGTTTGCATTGCAAGAATCTTAGCATGTATTTTACTCTTCTTGGCTGCAGGTATTACCTAGAAATGAGGATGGAAACACAGCCTAGGAAATCAGCCTTTCCTCATCTGTGTATGAAGAACTGAAGTGTCTGTGCTTTGTTGTTTTCTTTTTTGAATGTAAGTAAAGTTTTTCTGCATGCTTCACTAACCTCCTTGCTTGCTAGAGACTGTATCATCACCTGACCTGTTTCAACATGCTTCTCACTCAGAAACTGATGGCCGTTTAGAGTGGTGAAGATCATGTGCTTCTGAAAGCCATATAAATATCTGTGAAATTGGAGAAGCTGGTGGTAGGTTGGTGGATGATATGCACACCCCCAAAATTTTGGTATCATTGTTTTGTCCACCCAAGGCTGTGTGTGCTCCTCATCAGGCAATTGTTCCCTCATCATATTTTATTACTTTCTCCAGTTCAGATTTTCCAATATCCTTCAGGGAAAAGTTGGAAGACCTGTCAGCCACTAGTTACTTCATTCTTTTTTTTAGTTGGTAAGCTTTAGTCAGCTATTTAAGGACTTTACAACTCCAACATGTATTGACCATGAAGACCTTATACTTAAAAGCTAATGATTTTTTCTACTCATTTCATTAGACTTTGAATGATCAGAGATTCTTCAGTTCTGTGCCTTAAACATACATCACTTGAAAAAATATTCCTCCCCTTTCCACTTGTAAAGTGAATTCTACCTTGGGTGTTTTCCTCTGCCCCCCAGTGAGCTCCATGGTTCTTGTTCTTTCCTACTCAGCAGCGTCTTTTGTTTTGAATTCAGTTCCACTTGGTTCATCATGATGATTTTTTTTGTAAATTTTTCATGTTTAATAACACTACTTTTGCTCAATTTGTGCAAACATCTTTTGGACTTGTTACAATTTGGTTTTTTGTCAGGGATAGTTCCAAAGAATAGAAAATTATGGGCAGAGGAAGTGATGCTGGTGTATATCTTATTTGCAATTCTAATAACAGCTTTGTGAATTTGAACACATTAGTAAAGAGCACTTTATTCAAGTGCATATTACCACAGAACTTGCTAAACATGCCTAAGAATAATGCTATTTCGATCTGAGCAAATTAGATGGATAACATCATTTACAACACTTGTTAATTATGCATCAGATTAATCACAGCATAGTTCTCTTAATTGCTTATCACAATGAGGTTAACTTTCTGTCATTTATATTTCTTTAATTTTTAATTAGAATAATATACTGATTTTTTTCACTGGCCACTTTATTTAAAAAAACAGTCGTGATGCAAATGTTCAGCATAATAACACTAGAAGAGTTCTCCTGAGTCACCAGTTTGGCTGACATCACCAAACCATATAATACCTTTCATAAATTTCTCTCCATGTCTTAAAACCAGTTAGGTTCCTCTGCTGCCCAAATGGAGGAGGTTTGTTGCAGTGCCATAACCCTGACATATTTAGAACCTTTCCTCTTGCTAGCCTCAAATTTATGCCTTTGTTCTTACGGCAGAATTGTTTTATTGTCTAAATAAGTTTTTCCCCTATGTAGCTTACAGCCCATGATTTATTTGTAGAATAAACTCCCTCTCACTTCACTTCCCTGAGATGGGCAAACCAACTACTTCTAGTCTCCTTCAGTAAGATCTACATTCTCATGCCCTGAACATGGCTGGCAAGCCATTAGTGCTCCTTAATTCCAGCTGTAATGGCAGCTTTTAACTCTGCTTCTTGTGTAGATGGAAGCAGAAATGCCATTCACTGTCAGATGAATGACAAGTAGCAGGAGTTGTGGGTGAGTTCTGCTGGCTGTAGGAAATGAGTCCAGAAGTGATTGGCTGACTTCTTATTCTGGCTAAATTAACAGATATGGCAATGTCTTAATTACAGCTGTTTGGGACAGCTAAGTCAATTTTTTCAAACCAAGTCCACCATGGTAATTTTATTTATGTACACACCTGAAAAATAGGTTGTGCTATTAATGCTAGTAATTTAGCCTGGGTGGGCTAGAAAGCTGTTGTGAATCTTAGGGAATAAAAATTTCATTGAGAATTGTGATACTGGGAAATAACTGGAGAACAATCTTGCACTGCGGAGAGAATGAGAGGACTAGCTGGGAAAAAAACTGTGCTGTGAAGAACCAAAGAGTCTTGGTAGACAGCAAGCAGAGCATGACCCAGGAGTGAATCCCAGGAGAAAAGGGCCAACAGCATCCTGGGCTTTATTAGCACTGCTCAGGGAAATTATTATTTCCCTTTACTCAGCCCTTGTTAGGTGACATCTGAAATGGTGCACCCTTGCCCACTCACCCCCTTCTTTCTGTGAGGAAATAAATGGATTGACTGAAGAAAGTTCAGTGGAGGGCCACCAAGGTGGTTTAGGGGCTGACATGCCTGACCAGCTGAGGACAAGCTAATGGACCAGAGTTGTTACAGCCTAGAGATGGTTTTGTGGGAGAGACCCTCACAGCAGCCTCTGGTACCTCAAGGCTGTTTGTGGAAAGATGGGCTTTCACTGTGGTGCAGGTGAGAGGGCTATGATGGCTAGGAGGACTAGAAGGCTATGGATGTAAGTTGAAATAAAAGTATTTCAGGCTGAATGTAAGGAGAAAAGTTCCCATTATGAGAACCAGGGGACACCAGGTCCAGTAGGAAAACAGAGTGCCCAGAGAGGTTAGGCAGTCTCCATTCTTCAAAGTATTTTTGAATATGAGTATTTTAAGCTCTTAGCAATGTGATGTGACATGCATTGAGAAAAAAAGACCTGGTGATCTCCTGGGAACGTTGAAGAAAAGGATTGAGAATATATTTAAGATTCCTTATGTCCATAGTAGTATTTGATACAGTTCCTCCTTTTGGACTCATAAAACTTGCTAATGGATGTTATACAAATACCCAGTCATTTAGTTCTGTCCTGTGTCTCTTCTTTCTTGACTGGGTTTTATATTCAGTTTCCTTTCAGAAAATAACTCTCAATGTAATATTTTCATTTTAATTTTAGTTTTTCTTCTTTTCATTTTCCTTCTCTTTTCTGTTTTCTTTCTTTTTCCCTTTCTTATTCTTCCTTTACTTCAAAACAATGTAATACAGCAATCTGCTACAATATTACTTTAGTCATTTTAATTTGCTTCAGTCTTGGAAATTAGAGCCCAGTATCCTGTTTTACCTTTGAGCATTTTTTACTCCTAAATAATGAAAAGTATGACTTCACTTATGTAAAATCAAACTGGTTACAGAAAAGAATGTGTCTTCATGTTTTTTTAGTATTTAGTGTTTTTAGTATTCAATGATTCTGAACACTTCGGGTTCCTAAAGTAATTACTTCTGCCACACTTCCTAGGAATGGTTGGTTTTCAGATTTTTTTGTTCCTTTCAAGACAATAGTAGACAATGGTACTGTAGTTTTCTTTATTTTCCTCAGGAACACTATGTAGATCAAATGAGACGAGTCACATCAGTCTTCAACTGGAAAATATTATGATATTTCCTATCTCTAAGATTTATTATATATTAAAGAAAAATAAAAGTATATGTAACAAAGAAGTTCCAGTGTTGTTCAGAGTTTTACTTATTCAAAAGCCCAGACAAGCCCAAGTTTTAGCAAGAAGTGCCATCTTTATTAGACCAAGCAGGACTTTCACTTTAAACAGCCAACACTGCTATACTTTTTGCTTCGGCTGTTACGTTGTTGATAGACTAAGCAGTCAGACACCACAACTGCTAGACTCTGACTGTGGACCTTACATCACCTTAAAAAGAAATTGTTGTTAATCCTATTTTTCCACTCACCTGCAGATTCTGAAAGTTTTCAAATAGCTTTTTTGTTGTGTATGTAATCTACTTTAACATAAATAGGATACACCCAGTAGTGAAATTTCCATCACCTAAGTGAAGTCATCTTTGTTTTCCTTTCCTTTCCAGTAGCAGAGTATAACTGCTACTGACTCAGCTTTCCAGATTCCTAAACAAATAGTTCTTTTTAATTAGGACAGTCTTTTCTACTGCTTCTTTTTTGAAGTTGAAGGACTACATTTTCACAGGAAGTTGTTTCTGCCATTCTAGTAAATCAGATAGTAATATTTAAATACTAATGTGTTTTAAATGCCAATTTATTAACAGAACTCATTAGCAAAAGTGGACTGTCACTTTAGATATTTTCTCACATGTCTAGTTAAAGCAATGTTATCTAGAAGACTAATCAATTTTAGGTGTTGTCAGGGCATTTAATCAGTAGCAAGTACAGTTCACAGCTGTTTTTTCTCCTTAATCAGACAAAAAGATGTGTATCTTTACTGCATCGTTTTAAAGAAAACTCCAAAACTTTGGAGTGCAGCAACTTTTATGTGTCTTCGGAGATAAATTTAACAAATCTGTGGTGATTTCTCCTTTTTATCAAAGTAGAGTGTAACTGTGAGAAGGCAGCTTAACTTCAAGCTGTTCCTGTGACTTTGTACGTGCGTCACAGTCCTGGCCCCAGGAGATGCATCTGAACAGTGTCCCAGCAAGGTGGGGAAGTGACCCGTGTCTTCTGCATACCTTGTATTTCTGGTTGTCAGGCCAGAGGAGCAAGGAAAAGAACCTGTGCTTGGTGTACCTTCTAAAGAAAATTATAGTCCTGTCCTTTGGTCATGGAGATTTTGGGTTCCCATTCACAAACCTGGATTGCAGGCAAGACCATGCAGGACAACTGTCCTCCATTTAGATATAGTAACTTAATATTTTCTTTGTTGCTTTCTGAGGAATATTCTTCATCTAGTTTATTTTTAGTTTGATTTTTAAGTCTGATTCTGTTAATCCTCAATTGGTATAATGCATCATTTTATGATTTCACACATTGTCATTTTTGTGAATTTGGCTGACTCTTTTCTTGAAGCTCATGCCCGCTGAAATATATTTTATGTTGATGACAACATTAATTATTGAACTAACACATTTTTTTTAAGATATCAAGGATGTTTTTCCTGGTATTTGTAAGCTGTAGCAATTGTGTTATATGATATATTTTCAGTTTGGAGAGTGTGCCCCAGTGGAAAGTGTAGGAGGTGGGTCTCCATCCAGGCCCTCCACCTTCAGCTCTCTTCTCAGATTTTGGGGAGTCATTTGTGTAGATTCTCCTCACCTAACTCTATGTGTTGCAGTTGTTTGAGCACTTTAGTTAGACAGCTAGTGGGAAGAAATGGAGGTGATTCAGTTCAACCTCTTGTTAAAGATAAGTTTGAAGAATCTGTTTAAATGTGCCTGTTTCTGATGATTATATACAAAGGGAATTGAATATCTGTTTTGTGTGCAGGCATGTATTGTAGACACGTGGACTCAAGTGTCATAAACACTATCTTTAGTTGTCCTTTGCCTCATTTCTTTGTTTATTAAAAGGGGACTATAGTTTGTCCCTCTCTCACAGATGGGGAAATAATGTTACTGATTGCAAAATTCTCAGATAAAATGATGGAGCCTTCCTACATGAATACATTTAAAACAAGGAATGCAGCCATATGGGTGTTGTTCAGGTCCAGAAAATCCACACAGACTCAACTATTATCTATAACACTTCTAATCTATCTAATCTATTTAATATTGGAGGTAAACTTTATCATGTAACCTACATTACTGCAGCTACACATAATTTTTCATATTTTATCTTGATGATTTGCATTGTGTTTTTATGCATAACTTCACTTATGACCATTTCTCAAAGTTTCCTCTTACCTCATCTCAAGATAGAGACTAGTTAAAACTTTGCTAGACCACTTCTCTCTTATATTCCATGCCAGTGAATTTTTTCCTGCTCAGCTCAATCAGTGTTCGTTAGTTAAAAGAGATGCAGTGCAATTATTTTCTAATATTTATCATCAGCTTTTAAAATGGACTTCCGATTTTAAGCTTCTTAAAATCACTGTTTAAAATCTGTTTGGAGCAGATATATCCGTACTTCTGTGAAGTCACAGTATTTAAAGTTCTGTTCCTACCTGTGAACACACCTAACCTGTTAAAATTAAAGAGATAACCACTAGCCAATTGAAGGGTTTCTGGATGTGTACCACACAGCAAAGGCTTGAGGTCCTTCTCCAAAGGATTCTGCTTTGTGCTCATTGGGATCTGAATTTTCTGTGCTTAGAGTATAGATACCTCTGCCAATAAAGATGTCAGGTGTCCTTGATCTCCCTGATTCTTAAGACAGAATTGTTTGAATTTTCAAGGAGATACTGTTGTCAGTTCATGCCTGGTGAAAGCAAGAATTATTTTGTTCTCTTAAGAAATAAAATGTAATAATTTTAAGGAGAAGGCTTCAGGAAGACCTTATAGCAGGCTTTCATTACCTGAAGGTGACCTACATGAAGGCTGGAGAGAGATTTTTTGCAAGAGCATGCAGTGAATAGGACAAGTAGGAAGGGATTAAAACTGAAATACAGTGGGTTTGTGTTGGACATTAGGAAGAAATTCTTTACAGTGAGGATGGTGGGACACTGGAAGAGATTGTCCAGAGAAGCTGTGGGGTGCCCCATCCCTGGAAGAGTTCAAGGTCCAGCTGGATGGAGCTTTGAGCAACCTGGTCTAGTGGAAGGTGTCCCATGCCCATGGCAGAGGAGTTGGAACTAGATGATTTTTAAGATCTTTTTCAACCCTAATCATACTATGGTTTTATGAAAATCAGGGTGTTGTACACACATGCCTTCCTAGGCTGTGAGTTGTTCTAAAAACTTACTTATTTGATGCACAAAATTGAGTTATTTTGATACTTTAAAGAGCTGATCCTAAGTATGGTCAAACAGAGAATATGTCTTTATGCTTTCTCATTGTTATTTTGTTCAGGGAGTATTTGAAGTTTTTGTTCATTTATCATAGTTTTACTCTAAACTGATAGTCTTTAATATGCTCTGAACTTCTCATTAACTCATTTTTGTAACAATAGCAATTAGAACTTGTTAAGCTAAGCATAGCCATGCTAATGTCTTGGAAGAGTTAAACTAAGTGTGTTGACACAACGTTCTTTCTTCAGGAATGTGATGAGTCAGCTTAGGCTGTAGTTAAAAAATTTAATTTTAGATAGAGTAACTGAAAAGAATGGCACTTGTCTGACTAATTAGCCTTTTACGTAGGACCAAGAGTTATATAGTCACTAGCATGGGCAGAAGTGTATTGAATTTGTTTTGAAATGTTATGTAGAATACATAACTCATTCAGCAGGGGATAGAATATAGAAATTAGAAGACTTAGTGTGATTAATTGATCACAAAGAAAAGAAAGATTCCAGGCAAGCTGAAAAAAAGAATACCAAACAAACCTTGCATTGATACTGGTTAACCTCTTTTTGAACTCTTTTATTGTGTATGACAAAGGCAAGGGTGTTTATCTGTGGAAAAAAAATTCTCATTATATGGTATTTCTAAGATAACTGTGGGTAAATTGTAGGTTAATTTTATCTAACTAGCTACATAAAAAATTGTTTATGAGCAAGTTTGCATAAAACTTGCCAAGAAGGCTTATTAAGAAATTACTAATCACCTGGGGATGACTGAGCAGGAGTGCTTAGTCTTACTTATCAGTAGCATGATGGTTTGGTTTTATCTTATGCCTGAACTCTTTCCTCTTCTCATTTCACTCTGCTCTCCAGGACAATTCTCTGATTAATTTTCCTGTGTGTAGCAGAAAATAATAAGTTACCTGATTCAAGCAAATAATTAACAAGTGTATTCAGTCATTTAACTGAACCTCAGCAAATCTCACCACAAAATTCTATGCTACAAAAATCTTTTAAGTCTGCTAAATGGTCAACAGCTCGTGGCTATAGTGAGTTTTCAAGAATAAAATGAACTAAAGAATAGTAAGTTAAAATAGAAATATTAAGTACTAAAGTCTACCTAATAGTAATTCACATACCTAACAGTAAACCTAATCTGTTGCAATGTAAAAAGTATCCTGGTTTTTAATCCTTCCTCCCCATAAATATGCATAGTTTTCTAATAGTGCCTGCTAACCTCAGATAGGGTTAGCAAATCTACTACAAATCTGGACACAAAGCGAGCACAGAAATGATTGAACTGGCAAAATATAATTTTGCTATTAGTCCATGGAGAGAATCTGGACATGGACAATACAATGTGAAGAATTACTAAGAATCTGTATGTAGAAGGGAGAGCTTCCCCCTGTCAGATTAATTCCTGTAGATATACTCAGTGATAATTCAAGAGGCAAATTCAGCTGTCACAAAAACACTGACAATAAATTCCTGTTTGTACATACCTGTATATAAACATATGTGTACATGGAACAAGATTTTAAATCTGCCTAACATTTGATATCTACATGGCTTGCAGTCTGCTGTGGACATCCTCCTGGAATGGCTGGATATTCTGTGTCTTCAGTCTTTATTGCCTAACCCTTGCATTTGGCATACTGTGTTCTGACTGAATAGAAAATATGAGGATACACTAGACTGGACGAGATTGGAATAGAATAGAATGTGTCAGTTGAAAGTGACTTAAAACAGTTATCTAGTCAAACTGCCTGACCAAATCATAGCTGATCAAATTAAAATTTTGATGACCATTGTCCAAATGCCTCTTAGACACTGGCAGGCTTGGGGCACTGATCACCTCTCTAGGAAGTCTTCCATGTTCGACCATCCTCTGGTAAAAAAATTCTTCCCAATGTCCACTCTAAACCTCCCCTGACCCAGCTTGAACCATTCCCATTCAGCCTATCTCTGGATATGAGGTAGAAGAGATCAGCATTTCCATCCCTCTCCATCTCCTGTCTTCAGAAAGTGTAGAGAGCAATGAGGGCACCCTTCAGCCTCCTGTTTGAATGACTGTCTTCAAGCTTCCCCTTCATCATTACTCATCCTTCTGAATCATCCCATACAAATGTGCTGCTTAAGTTGGCATCATCAGGCCTTGACTCTTCCATCACCCTGACACAATGCTCTCCCTCAGTGCACCTGTGCAACTGGCTGTTGACCTTTGGTGATGGTCCCTTGTTACAGTGTGTAATTCAATGGTCCATGTTTGACCTCTTGGCTATGAGATGGCTTTTCCTCGAATATTTCCTACTTGGTGGTATTATTTGCGAGATGGCTGTCACAGATACAACCTGGGTTTCACTAAACCGTTGACAAAGAGTAGCATGGCACATCTGCAAAATGAAGAAGATACTGTCAATAATTTTGCTCTGTGAAGATTGTGAGTGAATACAATGTTAAGCAAAGAACACAGCTAAGGGTTTGTGAAGTTTAATGTGTCTTATCCTTTGTGAGATGCTACCCAGGTCACTCATGGATGTATGTGTGCATGTGTAAGTGCTAAATAAAATCAGATAAACCAGATAGCTTTGTCTATCTTCACCTTCAGAGTGGATGTAGCATCTCTTTGCATATGACATCATTATATTACTATTGCTATCCTAGCATCATATCCCCTCAATGACACTGTGGTATATAAAGTGAATAAATAAATCAATCCTTTATCCTTTTAGAATAAGATGGAGCAAATTATATTTGTAATAGAGAGGGAGAATCTGAAAGCAGGCTATGTCCTCAGCAAGTGTAAATTATCCTTAAAATTATCCTGCAGCAACAATTCTTCAGGCTCAAAATATTTTAGAGCTTTCATATTCCTTTGGTATTTCCCCTCATCCACTGAAGTGGATGCAAGATTAAAATTGTAAATTGCTCATCAAAGAATTTGGAGTACTAGATCTCTCACTCAGCTTTGAAACTCTGATGTAGATTACTCATTGATATCTTAATAACTATATGGGGATTATTCCAAGCTCTAAAGAGTGTTGTAGGGTGGGTCCATAGTATTTGACAAGTCATACACCAGGCATTTTTTTTTTTTTTAATATTTATTCACATTCATGACCGTTGAAGTTGTAACTGGTTGTTCTGAAAGACAAATAATATTTTAAATCAAAAACATAAATATGAAGATAATCAGACCTCACAATAATTGTCTGTTCTCTATTATGCCAAAATGAAAAAAACCTTCAAAAAATCACAACACTCAACATAACTTATAATATAAAGCTACATGTGCTGTATTTTAGAGTGGAGCTCAACATAATGAATGACCAATTTAACTGAAAAAAGGAGGCAAATTTAATATGTGCAAGAGTCTCCTTTCTAAAGAATGCCTGGGGTGGGCTAAATGTCTAAAAATGTGAGTAATGAAAACAAGCTTAGCCTGGATTTCCCACAAAGATCTGTACTTCAGTTTCACCTGGCATGATTTGTTGCAGCTAATCTTACCACCTTTCCTAATAAGTGTGCCTTGAAAACCTGTTATTCACTTCTGATACTGACTTTGCTTTTATAGTGTTTTGTTTAACCACTATATTTTTTAGGACAAAGTGAAAAGTCTAAGTGCCATAAATTTACTTGTTTTGCTGGGTTTGAGTAGTATGAGATGATGTCTTTGGTCACCTTATTGGAAATCTGCGTGCTGTATATTTATTCTCATGATTCACAAATTGTTCTGAAAAATCCTTTCACATTAACCAGATCAAAGGCAACTTTGTCGTTGTTTGGCTCTGAAATTTTTTTGGGGGAGAGGGAGGCATGACATCATTACAAGCCTTGCTGTAATATCTTAGAGATGTAGAGGACTGTAGCCTTGGTTCCATCATGTTACTTACATATTGAGTAAAAAGGCAATTTCTTTTTGAAGAAGCTTGGTAATACACATTTATACTTTAATGAACATTTATACTTTATCACTGATCTTAGATCTGATCCGACTCTAGTGTTTTGGGGGTTTTTTTAATTTAAAAAATAAAAAAGCCAGCAGTTTCTATCAAATAAAGTAATGCCACTGTGTTACAAAGCTTTCCATGTCAAACATGTCATAACTTTATGTTTTAGAATACAAGCAAACATTTCCTAGTCATTACTCATGGAGTATTTATGAAGCACTTGGGAGTGGGTGTCAGAAGAGCTGATGTGATGGTGACTAGCAGTGTTCTCCCTGGCACTGAGGGTGTGTTCTGGGAGAGGGAAACAGTCTGTAGTATTATGTGGGTGTGTATTTTTGTAAGCCAAAGTTGAGATTGCCCATGGGTGTGCGGAAATTTTCACACTGCTTCCTGGGAAGCAAGCTTTTGGCAAATAACCTCTCTGGCTTGGAGGTCTTTGAGTTTACTGTAGTAAGGAGGCATTCTGACCCAGCTCATTTGGTTTCTTTAGGGTTTTTTAGTATAGCCCCCATGCATATCCTGTCCTGCATGTGCCAACCATCAAATCAAAATATGTGTTTTACCAGCATTCTGGAAAAATATGACAGGTTATTGACAAAACCAGGATCCCTTCCAAGTATGTCCACCACAACTCACTGTACTTGCAAAGCAGGAAATAGAGCGAAGGTGTGTTCTTACCCAGAATACATGGGAAACAAGAAAAAACCCAAACCCTTTGAATTATTTTTTTTTTTTCTGGCAATCAACATTTCTTACTAAGCTGGAAAGTTAAAAGGGCATACTGCTATTTATTTAAAAAAAAAAAAAGAAAAAAAAAGAAAAAAAAAAGAGGAAAGCAAAACTGTTTCAGGGGTGATAGAAGTTCGAGATTTGCTTTTATTTTCAGGAAGACTTTTATGGAAACAACCTTGATTTTATTAGGTTGTGCTGTATTTTATACTGTAGTTAGAAAGAATGATTACATTTAATATGGAGAGCTGAACAATTAACAGAGTTAATAGTCTTAAAGATAAGATAGGAATGCTTTCTGCATGTGATCCTGAGGTCATCAGATTTAAAGAAAAAAAGCAAGAAAACCACATGAACAAAACCATTATTGTGTAGCTTTCTCTTCACAGTTACTGCAAAATTTACTTTGAGAAGTTATTTCTTACTCAAATTTACATTATCACTTATCTCAAAGAAGTGCTTAGCAGTTTGACTAATTACACAGTTTTAAAACTTTTGCTTACCTTAGGCTGATATTTCACGGCTGTCAGTAGTAGATGACTTGACTTAGACTATTTTATACTACAAGCTGCAGTGTTCAGAATTTGAAAAACAGTGCAGGTGTCCAATATGAAAAGAACTCTGCTGTACAGGAGTCTGAATACTAGTGAACAGTATAAAGCTTGAACTGACATAAGACCAAAAGCTGTTCATCGTTAGCTTCTTTCATCAACTGCTCTAATTCCAGGACTGCATTCTAATCCACCTAAGGCTGAATGAAAACATATTAATATTTTACCACAGTGATTTAGTATACATTAATTGTTCATTATGTACTTCATGGTGCCAAAAATCCCCCAGAAAGCACATTTTTATGAGTGCAAGATTTGACTGTACGAAGTTTCCTTAGCAAAACATGAAAAAATAGTATAAAGAATGTCTTTCCTATAGCATACATTTTTCCATATTAAAAAATCAATTGAAATGAGTTTTTATATGACAGAAGTATGAAGGGTCAATTCATTCCCTCTCTTTAGCAGTCACTAAGGGACCTGTTTTGGCAGCATTGAAGAAGTTCTGCTAATAGCAGAGGGAATAGCAGGATTTGATCATGTCATACATGATATCTTCCATCTTCCATTCATTCCCTTATTTTAATTTTACTTATATGCCAGAATGTTTTCAGGACTGGCATTTTGAAATAAAAAATATGCAACGGATATGTTTGTAAGCATATAGTTTTAGTATTAGAGAGTCAGATAATATTTATAGAACATATTATCAAAAAGTGTACACTGAAGAACAATAGATAATTCTAGTTAACCTGTAAGCCTTTTTATATTATGCTAAGTAGCATATTAAGGCAATGAATCATTTGTTATATAACTAGTAATTACTTTTATAACAAATACTATACAAATACAAATACAACAAATGGTTTTTAGCAAATACAACAAATTCTGCTACCGAAGAAACTTTTCAAACTGAGCCATCAGGTAATATAAAATTATTCCATCTCATGATGAAATTACAGTTGTTTCCTAAGCAATATTAGCTTTCAACAAATAGCTTTTCATCAATCTTAATTTATTGCTTGAAGTAAAAGAAAGAAATGTTAAATGTGTTTAAAAAATGTGAAACTTCCAGTACTGTGAAGTGACACTTTCTGAGTCATTTTTTTCCATGACTATGGGCAGTAAATATTCTAAAATTTCACTCATATTCTTAAATATTTTTAAAGTTGCCATTTTTTTGTATTATTTGTCTTCTGTCATGTGTAGGAAGTATTTGTAGTCATATCAGTTGCTCCTTTTAAGAAGTAACTTTTGCAGTTTTTTGATATCTCATTAAATATAGTAATGGATGAATGGTTTGAAGGAAAATGAATAGCAGTAGGCTGAAAAGTATAGCCCCTGTGGAGACCCTCCAAAATCTGAGGAGAATTTGTGGAAGCAGTAATGCAACTGTAAATATGCTTTGGTTTAGGGATAGGTCTGTGAATAATACAAGAGTCCTCTTGTCGTAATTATGTTACTGGGCTCTGCTGGAGTCAGGAGGAGAACTGACCTGAGACTGCATCTGCATGTCCACAAGGAGACAGGATGACTTGTGACTCTCAGGTAACCCTGGAGACATGAGTATTAGAAAGATGCATTTTGAAAGGCTTTTTTTTCTAGATCTTTTTGTGTAAATTTGCCTCCTTCATTGGTAACTTATCTGTCATAAATTACTTCATTCATTTATTTATTTATATATTTATTTATTTAACCAAGGAGTTGGTTATGGTGCCTTTTTGCAGCTACTTTTACTGAGTAGGAGCTGCAGACACTTTTCCATTCAAATATGCATTTCAGTGCTGTATATACAGTTACTAGCTCTTGTTAATTAGGTATAAACTGGATAGTTTTTCTATGTATGTAATCTTTATGTAACTGTTTTTCATCAGTGTAAAGGGTATTTTTCTGTAAAGAATGTGTTGAGAATAACAACATTTGAAATTCTGCTATCCAACATTTGAAAGCACCAGATTAGCAAGTGAAATTCTGCTGTTCAGCTATATATTTGGCACGGATTCAAGCAGCTTTATAGGAGGGTTTTTGACTGGGTTTGTACACGCCATGTCTGCCAACTGATGAGCCATGGACCTGCCCAGACATTCTTCATTACAGAGAAGGTGGTTAATATTTCTTTTCCGCCTGTTCATCTGAATGGTGGTTGGAAATGCCATGCAGCCATCACATGTATGAAGAAGGGTTAGAGCAGGAAGCCACTGTCTGAGAGGCTGCAGGGTACAGTGTCTGGAGCCATTGCAACAGCACAGTGTGTGATGGAGGGGATTTAGGAGCTGGTCTTGATGCAGACTTGTGTGACTTGAAGCCTTGCTTAAGGATGCCTGCAGAGCTAGGTCATTGCCAGTAGGAAACAACACTACTAACTGTAAAATGAGAGATTTTACAGCTGTCTTTTAAAATATGTAGGTGGGTGATTTGGGCATAGTTTGAGATAGATCATAGTCATATCACATTTCCTTATTGTCCTGACATGAGAGAGCAAAATGGCATATGAACTCACAGCCTCTGCATAGAACAACCAGAGTAGTTTGTTTAGAACTGTTTGTACCACACATTGACAGCAAAATGTGCAGCAAAGCAGGAGGGATAGGAAGCTTCCTGTGTGCGCGTCCTTGGGCTCGTGCAAGAAATGGAACCAATACAACTCCTGATAAGATTATTTCAGAAAGCATTCCAAGATTATCAGAAGGGTTGCACTGTATCATAAAAGAAAAAAAATACCCAGGTAAAATACAGCATGCAGAAGCAGTTTTCCAGCTCCTCCCATTGCTACACGTAAGTGACACAGTTATAGTTAACTTTGGATTATCAACCACTGTGAAACAGAATGGGAAGGTTGTACATTTGAGCAGCTTTTCCACTGCTTTTGCATTCAATGATGCGGCTCTCAGAACCAATACTGGACATGGAAATGGCAAACTACAGTGAAGTCTTAGATCCAACATATACAGCACTGGAGTTCGAATCTATGCAGATTCTGTATAATGGCAATGGTGAGTTCTGCCCCTTGAGGCAAATTGAAGCTAGTTAACAGAGAAAGTGAAGTTTAGTCATGCTATAAGGTGTTAGTTAAATGTTTTATTAATGGAGCATTTGGGGGTTGTTTTCAAACTACAAATCTGCTCTCTTACACTTCATCGCTGACTCTGAGTTAATAACATTATAATTCTTTAAGGAAAATAAAAGAGAAGTTATATATAATAAAGTAGCTGTACTGTCACCAGTCAGTTAATCAAAGGGAAAAAAAATGGTCAATTCAGCAGTTGTTTTATTTACTGTAAGACAAATGAATAACTAGTATTGACAGTTTGGACATGGAAGTATATTTTGTGTATAACTTTCAGAAGGAAAGGACAAAATTATCCAGAGGTTTGTGAAAAAAAAATTACCTACTGTTTCTTGATGCCTAGTTTGTAATTGTTGTACTAATGTTTTTCTATTTAAGTGTTAATCTAGCCTTTCTAGCTAAGTGTGTATATGCACAAGAGTGATTTAAAAAGAATCACATTGCCTTTCTAGAGGATAATGTTTAGTTGAGAAAAAGTATTTGCATTTGCCTAATGTAACACTTTAGGCAGATTTTTATAGGCAATTTTTGAGGAGTTTTGTCAATGATTTATGTTTGAAATAGAAAGTATACCATTTCATTTTGCCATCCAGTACTGACCAAAAAAAAAAAAAAAAGTGAATAAAATCAGGCAAGTTTAACTACTAAAAACTGGCCTTTCAAATCTTTTAATACACTAAAAATGTTGGTTTATTGTGTCTTAAAGTATAATATGTCTGTGTTTTTAAAAGGCAGAACCAATATGTAGTGATTTGCATGAAAAATATTTAGTACCTGCATTTACACATATTCCTGCCATATAGAACCTAATTAAGTTTTCATTGTTGGACTTTAAGTTTTATCTGAATTTCTAATATTAAATTACAGCAAGCTTAATAAACAGAAGGGTAGATTTGGTTATCGATTTAGGAAGAAAAAACAGAACTTTATGCGCTAACTACATTTATATATGTCAACAATGATTATATAATTTTAGATGATTTCTCTGGTTTTTTTTTAATATGGATATTTCATTGGTCATTTGGTTTTTGCTGAGTAGCACCTTTTTAGATCTGTTAATGTTAAATAAAATGGGAAGGCAGATTAGGGAGGTTGTGCTTGGTTGCATTATGTGTGCATAGAGCTGGTTAAATTATCACTGTAAGTGATTAGCTTGATACTTATTAGTTATCAGGTGCAGCCTTTTTATGTTCAGAGTTTGTTTTAGTTTAGTCTAAGTATTTTCTTAGAGCATTTATAAAAACATTGTCTTGTTACAGTGCTAGTTTGGAACTGAAAACTCCCCATTATGAACCTTCCTGTGTATCTTTTCTAGCTATTTAAATTTCTTAGGAACTGTTAGACCTGTTTAACAAGCCACATTCAGGCAGATTACACAGTTCTGTTGAAGTCAAAGAATTTTTCAACATCAGATCAATTTTCTAGACATTTTGTTTCAGAATAATACCAAAGAAAATAACTATGCCCTTACATGTGTATATATATATATATATATATGCACATCTTATATTCCTATGAAATATTTCAGCATAACATTAAAATATTGTATTTCTAATTATTCTGCTATATGATGCGAAGTTATAAAACTCCAAAAGAAGGGTCTTATATTTTTCTAAAGCAATTCCGTAACCTAGTTTAAGACCAGTTTAAAATTCTCCAGTCATGACAATCCTAATTTTAAAATACACTCTTTACAGAACTGAATTCTTCTAGAATTTCATTTTATTTAATATTTTTAAATATAATTTCTATCAATTACAGCTCTGTAAAACAAAACAAAGCAAAACAGAAATATTGCTTCTCTCTCTATCTAAAGAACTCTTTAACTTTTAAGCTCTGTGGGACACAATGAAAATTTTGTAGTGTATTTGTGTTATACATTTCAGTTGGATCATACAAGTAATATTGTGTATCAATATTAACAGTTTTACTACTCATCCTGCATACTGTTCATGAATGCATGTACTTGACTTTTGAATTCATGTTTGCATACTTAATTCATGTGGCACTTTCCTCTCCTGGAAAAAACAGCTACAAATGCTTAGGGTAGTCTTTCCTTCCATTTAAACCAGAAGGAAAACAGAAAAAGCTATTTTGCATTTGTTTCTTTGAACATGTCTGTTAACATTGTAACTCAAAGAATAAATATATCTGGTTTGATTTCGGGTGAATTTATTCAGTAGTGTTTACCATATTCAGTGACTAATTGTTAATCATGTAGCTAATAGTTTGTGCAAGAAAAGACTGCGCCAGTGCTCCTGTCAGAAATATCTTCAAGGAAATAACAAACGGTGCTCTTAGCATGTATTTTTGTTTTGTTTTGTTTTGTTTTTAAGTTGTACAAAACGCTTCTTTTTGTTTCTTTTTTTTTAATGTCACAAATCTTTGTATGAGGGTTGCCAGCTATTGCCAGCTTGTATGAGAACTGATACATGAGATCTTTACCAAATAAGACCGCTTTGTGCCAAAATTCCTCTTCATGTTAGTAGGAATGTGTGTCTAATTATAAATGCAGAAGTGCAGTTTAATTTTTGACTCTTCCGCTAAAAAGAGTTTATAACACGATTATTTGTTGTTATGAGCTTCATAAATTCTTTTAACATCTCTATCACTTTGAAATTGTTCATGTCAGTAAGAACCAGATGTAATCAGATGGGTCATACTATATAAATTGTTAAGTGGCAATTAAAAGAGAAAAGGCCAGAAAAAGCCTCTATTTAGGTAAAACTTGCTTATGGGATGGTTTTTGGAAGTCTTATCCATAACTATGTATTTTCTTGTCTCTTGTCAGAGAGTTCAGGAGAAGCTGTCAACATGAATACTGCTGACAATGGGGTCAGTAGTCTCTGTGCAATATGTGGAGACCGAGCAACTGGAAAACATTATGGTGCTTCCAGCTGTGATGGATGCAAGGGATTTTTTAGACGTAGCATAAGGAAAAACCACGTCTATTCATGCAGGTATTTCAAAAGTTCATCTACTTTCATCTACTTTCAAATTAATGAATTTAAGCAAAAATTATATTCTGACCCTAGCAGAATTTTCAAACTATATCAGGGGATATTCAGCTTATCTTTAAGGAGTGCTACTTGATATTGCACATTCTAGAAACTGTGTTCCAGATGCTTGATGATATTGTTGATATCATTACATCACTCAGAAGCTGTTTCACTCTTTTATTTATGATTACAAGGGTCATCCCCTGAGGAAAAAAAAAAAAAGCTTATATTTTCAATGCAATGTGAAAACTGTAATTCTTAAATGTTTTCTGAAATTCTTTTCTTATAAAGGTAGTTTCTGAATAGAAAGTCTAAGATTTATGAGTCTTGTTTTAAGGGCTGTACAAACACATCTGCACATATTCCCACTTGGTGTGACACACAGGTCTTTTGAGCAGCCATTTCCCCCCATCTGTCTGAATTACAACCTGTTAATTTCCGAATGGTGCCCAAAATATCACACTGCACCCTGTTTGATGAAATTATCTGTGTAGGCTCAGGGCCATCAACTGTCCCTTTTGAGTCATGAGCAGAATATATGGAAAACTCAATGAATTTGAAAAAATCAGTGAAGGGATATATTGGTTTTTCATGCCAAGATTTTGTTAGTGATGGGACTACAAAAGTGGATTCTTGTGAGAATCTGTCAGAAGTGTCCCCTGTGTCTGGTGAATCCAATGCCAGCCAGCTCCAAGATGGCCAAAGGTGAGCCTGTCAGCAATGGTGGTAGTGCCTCTGGGGATAATGTTTTTAAGAAGAAAATATAATTGTTATGCACAAAAAAAAATTATCCAGAGAAGAGAGGAGTGAGAACATGAGAGAAGAACAGCTCTGCAGACACCAAGGCCAGTGGATAAGGAGAGGGAGGAGGTGCTCTAAGTGCTGGAGTAAAAATTCTCCTGCAGCCCATGGTCCAGACCATGATGAGGCAGGTGTCCCTGAGAAACCCATGGAAATCCACAGGAGAGCAGATAACCACCTGCAGCCCATGGAGGACCCCCTGCTGGAGAAGGTGAATGCCTGAAAGAAGGATGTGACCCTATGGGAAGACTGTGCAGCAGCAGGCTCCTGGCTGGACTTTTGGCCCCATGGAAGGAGAAGCCCACACTGGAGAAGGTTTTCTGGCAGGACTGTTGACCCTTCAGTGGACCCGTTGCTGGAGCAGCCCAATCCTAATGGACTGCATGCTGTGGAAAGCACGCATGCTGGAGCAGTTCATGAACAACTAAGCTCATGGGAAGGACTAACATTGAAGAAGTTTTTGGAGAACTGTCTCTCTTGGGAGGGACCTGACGATGGAGCAAGTGAAGGCTAAGAGGAGTCCTGCCCTTGAGGAGGAAGCAGCAGCACAGATAATGTGTGGTGCTGTAGCACTGAAGCCCCCATTCTCTGTCCCCCTGTGCCACATGGCATGAGGTGAACATAAAACTTTTATAAGAATGGCTTGTTACTGGAAATGTTGTTTTCTACAATCTTCTTTGGTTGTGTAATATTCTTATAAGGAAACCTCTCCCTTATAGACATAACACAATGATATAGCATGGACATATCCTTGAAGTGGTGTGTCAAGAGCTGACATAAGTGATTTCAGGAAGAGCTCTGCTTTTGCAGAGTCTGTTTATCTAAAAAACGCATGCAAAGAAAAAAAGGCAGACCTAGACAGAGAGCAGGGCAAATGGCTCATATGCATTCCCTTTAGGCATACCTGTAGATGTGCATAACAGCCTAAGTAAGCCACCTTGCAGTGTCATGCTCCATGTATTTCCTCAAGTCTTATTTCATTGTGTTGGTTCCTCTCATTTCCTGTTTAGTTTGCCACCTGTAGTGATAAAACCTGTAGCTTGTTCATTTTCATCTCCCATAAGGAGCAAACACTGCCAGACAAGGGTGATGGTTTTGCAGCTAAAGGTCTCTTCCATGCCAGCAACATTTGGCTTTTTCTTTGATTGTCCTTTCTTTTTTCTATTTGCAGCTTTTCTTTTTTTTTTCTTCCACTGCCATTTGATGCAGCAACTGACATACTTTACTGATATGCCACAGATCAGTTGAGGTGTAAATGATGTACATAACTACAAAATTTGCCACACTTGCCTATTCCAATGCATACATGTGTTTATACACACACACATATTCCTGGAAAATTAGCAGGTATGAAACACCTCTCCAAACTGATTAATAAAGAAGAATCAATGGAACTGAAGAAGAGTCTGTGGTTATAGACATTATTCTGGCAGGACAGATTAGCTGGTTTTCTTCTTTGTAATCAGGGTGCTACTTTATTAATGCTTTATACATTTACCTTTTCTTGTCTCTGATAGATTCAACCGACAATGTATTGTTGACAAGGACAAAAGGAATCAATGCAGATACTGTCGTTTAAAAAAGTGTTTTCGAGCAGGAATGAAAAAGGAAGGTAATGGAGTCATTTATTACTTGATATACAAAGAGAAAAAAATCTGAATTAGCTTTGAAATATAATGAAAATTCTAAAAAACCCCAGCAGAATAAACTAATGGAAAGTTTGCTACAATACCTTCATAATGGGGAAGTGCTTTTATAGTCTAGTGAAATATATGTCTTCTAACTTTCAAGTGGGTAAACAGTTCTAGCACTTGGAACATTAGCAAGTCCATGGATTTAAAGTGAATTTCCAACTGTTCAAATCATGAATTCTGGTACTAAAATTCATTGATTACTACATATTAAGCCATATGCTGGAATATTTCAAACCATGAGATTTTACTTAAAATGCTTATCAAATCTGAGTAATACAATCTGTATCTGCCCTAAGTAATGACAGGGTCAATTTACTGGTTCTTCCCTTTAATTTAAATGTATGAAGCATTTAACGTGGACAAAGGACTGTGAAGTTGAGTAAAAAAGTAGTGAGAAGAGTAGTGGTAGCTGTCAGTGGAGTATCCACATTAATTAACAAAAAATCTAATTTCCTTGGGGCTTAATATAGGAAAATTGCTACTTATGCATCTCACTGACAGATATGAGAAACATTGATTCTTCTGTCCTAATTGAAAGACCAGATCACCACAGGTGCAGAACAACAGGGAAAGAAGGGTAGTGCAAATACTAGAGGGAGTTTGTTTGTTTGGGCTGTTGTTTCAAGGACAATAATGATGCAGAGCCAAAATATGTCCTTATCTGTTTCAAATACACACTCAAAAGTGGTTTGTCACAAACTTTGCTACCTTTTTTGTTTGGAGCATGGTTCATCTGCTTCCAGGCCAGTCTGAAATGTGAATGCTTATTTCTCTTGTAACATGGCTATCATTCTTTTTGTCTGTACAGAGGAAGCTTTTCCTTTATGCTCATTAGTGTCTGTCCTGTAGCAGTACTTTGGTAGTGGTAAAGTTATTTGTACGAGATAAAATGCTTTCTCCTTGAAGCTGGATGGGGATATTCTAAACAGTGTTAAGGTTATGGTAATGAAATAGGTTTGCCTGCTATTGTGGATCTCCTTTAAGACACTTTGGCCTTTGGAGTTTGAGCCATTGAGTCAGTAACATGTTGTGTATATGTTATCAATTTGATGTGAAGAAAGGGGAAGATCTGTGTATACACAGCAGCCCTAGAAGTTTTGCAAATAGCAGTGCTTTGTAGACTTTCAAAACATGGAATTAAAGAATATTTTATCTCAGAAGGGACATCTGGAGTTCATCTAGTTCAGCCTCCACTTAAACCAAGGCTGACATCTAGGTACAGTCAGGTTTCTTGGGATCCTGTCCAGACATATTTACACAGTCCCTGAGAGGAGAGATTCAACAACCTCTTGCTCTGCAAGCACTTTCAGTACCTGACCACCCTCATTTGGAAGGGTTTTTTTCCTTATAACTAATTAGAATATCTCACACTGCAGTTAGGGTAGTGTCCATTGGGTCTTATCTTTTCATTATGCATCTGAGAAGAGTCTGGCTCCATCTTCTGTATGCTACAGAAATGAAGACCCTCACATCCATGTTGGTCCTCTTTTTTCCACATAAGCAGAAACGCCTGTCTCTACTTCACGTTGTGCATCTTGTCGATTACATCTCCATAGCCCTCTGCTGGACACTATCTAGTTTTCCAGCATCTTTCATGTTCTGGAGACCCCAAAACGGAGAAATGCTCATTTCCCTCAAGATGCTAATGCAGCCTTGTGTATGGCACAAAAAACTTTTAACCCACTTAACGCTACTCTGCCCTACTCTGGTCCCACTGTGTCTAAAACTTTCAACGCTGCTTTTGTTTTCTTATAACCTCTATATGATCAGGGCATGTCTCATAGCATAGAGTCTATGATAGTTTCTCATGTTTCTAGCAAAACTTTCTTTTCTTTCAGACAAAGGTAAGAAAGGCTTCAGTTATTAAAAGCTTTACAAGTCCTCTTAGAGCAAATGTACCTCCCTCCTCATGAGGGGGGTTTCTTTTCTTTCAGACAAAGGTAAGAAAGGCTTCAGTTATTAAAAGCTTTACAAGTCCTCTTAGAGCAAATGTACCTCCCTCCTCATGAGGTCTCTGTTTAAAGCAATTTTACCCTGAACTGATTAAAAAAGCTTTAGCCACATAGTCTAGTCTAATAATCCAACATTATGTGTATGTAGAAGAAAATTAAAGCATGCACCTATGGTTTTAAGTGCTCCACCAGTGATTTTCACTAGTGGTGTATTGTCAGAATGCCTTACTATTTTTGCAAAGCTAATCAGTGCTGAACTTATTTTAATTATCTATATTTGTTTCAGCATTGGATGTTTGTTTATTATATTTTTTCTTTCCTGTCTACAACATACTGTGTGTTTATCACCATTCAATTTCTTCCTGTGACCTTAACAAGAGGCCCATCAGTGAGTGTCCCTACAAAAAAAGTTAGTACACTTCTGGAATAAACTGTGTGCATTGTTCAAATAAACCCTGAACCTACTCAGTACACAGAGTATTTTTTTTTCTAATTGAAACCTCTTGTACTACATTCTGTAATACAGATTGTTTCCCACAAAATAGCAAATGTATCTTTGAAAATGAAGCTGTTGCTCTTAAAAGACAATGAAATTCTTCAAGCAGTAAAAGATTTCCATCGGCCCAATTTTTTCCCCCTTTTTTTTTAATTTTCCTTGGCCTAATCTTGACATGGTCTAGGTTTTAGAAGGATCTGACTGTTACTTTTTTTTTTCCCCTTTAGTTCAAAAGTATACCTTCTTGTTTCATAAGCCTTATATATGCTGATTACAGATTCTTTAATCAAAGCTCTTTCAAATGCCTGCTTTTGGACCCCAGGAGACAAAACTTACTCAATTTACTGTCCTAAAACTTTTTGGTGCACTGGTTTTTGGCTTTTTTTCCCCCTTTAACTTAGTTAATGTTCCATAAAGTGGCTAGGAATGTAATGCTGTTGAGGAAGAACAGGAGATTTAAGTTTCAAAATTATCTTACTGGTGGATTACATTCATGATGCATTCATGATGTTTCCCACAGCAGAGCATGAGTAGTGCTTTCATACTTCCTCTGAGAAATATTTTTTTCAGTGATGATCCTGTACCACTTGACCTGTTTGGCCGTCTGGAAATGTCCATTTCTGCTATCTGTCATATCTGTTATCATAAAGCCTGACTTATTAAATTGGTTGAAATTGAGACCATGTGTTCAAGTTCAAAGGAAGAAAGAGGTTTGACTGTAATTAAGCCAGTGACAGAAGTGTTCATGATTCAGTGTCTATCTGTAATTAGTTATACATGCTTTTTACAGGCAAGTAGTGTTCCAATAGACTATAAACATGTGTTATCATCCTTCCTCATCACTCAGAGCTAAGAGCAGATCATCTTCTTTGAATGTCATACCTTTCAGTTCTTAGGGTTATCTTCTGAAATCTAGTATAAAGTTCTGGAATTATTCTCTATGTCAGTGTTTACAAGTCAATAAATGGGATGATTATTCTTTTCCAGCTGTACAAAATGAACGGGACAGGATAAGTACGAGAAGAAACACTTTTGATGGCTGCAACAGTCCCTCTATTAGCACATTGTCACAAGCCGAGACACTCTCCCGCCAGGTACTGAGATCTATCACAAAATTATTTAGTGACATTAAGACCATTTTTACTGAAATTAAATACTTTTCAATTTCTTATTGTATCAAAAATAATTATTGAGATTACTTTTCTCTACTTCCAAAACGCACACAGCTTCCTCTTCTCAATGGAAGAAGGGGTAATAGAATACACTCTTGAAGCATAGTCAATAAAAAAATTCTACTTTGTCCAGGACAATATGTCTTAGGCACCTTTCTTAATAAAGGTTTATGGTTCTTACTGCTTTTAAATCAGTTTCTGTCTTAGGCAGCTGGTGGCATCTATCTATCCTTGAAGCAGGCTTTCCCATGAAACATGGTGAAAATTTTGTCCAAAGCCATTACATTCAAAGGGGTGTGGACACTCATTTCCTTACATTCTTTTGAAAATCCTATTTTTAATATCCTTAGACATTATAACTAAGGCAAACAGAAGTGTTCCAACTGCAGACTCTATTCACATCTTGCTCTTCAATTTTCTTTGTCTCATCTGAACTTCATTTTCTCTTTTTCTTTTCTTTTTTTTTTTTTTTTCCCTATCCAATCAATTGCTGAATGGAACAGTCTCCAGTGCTTTTCTGCACCTGAGATAAATAATGGTCATTGATTCTGCATTCTTGCACCTCTTACTAACTTGCTTAGAATTTAACTGCCACCTTTATGATTTCATGCTGACTGATTTATACATCCCCAAATGTTTTGTAATCTCATCCTTTATCAGCAGCTCTCTTAGGCTGGAACTCTCTGTAAAGAATTGATGCAGGAATTACTGGGTGATAGTCTTCGGCACATACTGCATGTCTGGGCAGACTAGATGAATATAATGTACCTTCCTACCTTTCATACCTATACAGTATGAAAAATATAGCTATATTTATCTCCTTAGTAATTTTTTGAACTTGCTTATTGTGCTTTTTTATAATACTCCTTAATCATTTCCAACTGGTATATGCAATTCAGGAGTAAGAACTGTCTTGAACAGAATCACATCCTGAGCTGTTTATAGCACAAAGTTCTTTTCAAACTGTAGGATCTTGGCCTAAAACATCTCCTTGTGTATATGCAAATTTATTGTATTTACTGTCTGGTGTATTTTAGTAGAACAGAATTGCTTCCACTATATTAAGCATATATGAAGACACAATCTTGGCCTCAAAGTCCAAGAGATTCCATTTACGTGGTGGAAAAGCAAAGAAGTCTTAAAAGTACTTGTTTTTTCTCTCAATAGAATAGGTCTGTAAGATGAGTTCAGTCCTGAGAAAAGACTTAGAAGAGGTGGCAATGTCCCAAATAATTATCCAAGTACTTCAGCTGTGAAATGAGGAAGAGGGTGGTATTCATCTCTTTTGAAATGTTCATATTAAATAAGGAAAATTAGATATTTTCATGCCTTTGGAAATGTTTATATTAAATAGGGAAATTTGGTTAGCTTGTTCCTTAAGATCCCTTACAGGAGAGAATTTTCTAAGTAGAATTTTTCTTGTACAGACTTGGGACAGGCTTCCTGGATTATATAAATATGAAAATATGTAAGATGTAATTTATAAAAATGCACAGTTTTGATTAAAATATATTAAGAGAAGGATAATGTATTAACTTCATGAGTTAGTATGTCTAACAGTTAAACAATCTACCTCTTCCTTACCTTCTTCGATTATCTTCCAGTTGGTGCGTGGTTAGTATCATTTTCAGGTAGAACAGAGTGCAACCTACTATCAGAAATCCCTTCTTTGAACTTTGAATCATGATCAAGACCCCTTTACTCTTCTGGAAAAGAATGAAATGTATTGAATTTCTTTACTGTCTTTCTGTATTGAAGGTTTTCTAGACTGACACTCTGGTAGATCTCGCCTGAATGAATATCAGTATTTTCAACCTCCTTTTTGTAGAGGAGATGCCAAAAATGGATTCATGATTATAGCATGGATTTCACACATCTCTGTCTACAAAGAGGCAATACCTCTAACCTTTTTCCTACATGGTAAACTTTGAATTATGTGTCTGAGGAATTTTTCACTTGCCTAGCTGCTGTATTTCCCCAAGAACTAATGTTCAGCTGGTTAACTGACACAAATATCTAAGCTGTTTTCAGTGTTTTACACTACTGAATTATGTAAGAAGCACAGAGCTTTAGTTCAGAAGTACAACTGCTTTTGACTACCCAAGAATAAGAGACTTCACCACAGATCTCACTGTTGGGTTTAACATGGATATATGAATAAAGGGGAACTGGTAGGAGTCAACCTAAATACATGCCACCATCTTGAAAAATGTAGGAACATGATATTGGAAGACCAAACAATTAATTTCTTTTTCTGAGGAAGATAATTATGCTACTTAATTTCCCTAGTGTGCTTTTGGTAATAAAACATGAAGGCAAACTCAATTCCATAAGCTTTGAACAGTGATATTTTCCTTTTCCTTTTCTTTTTCCTTTTTCCTTTTCCTTTTTATTTTTCATTTTCCAAAAAAAATTTCCTCTTTTTCTTCTTTTTCTTCTTTTTCTTCT
Organism: Pycnonotus jocosus; assembly: GCA_013400435.1. Taxonomy (NCBI): domain Eukaryota; kingdom Metazoa; phylum Chordata; class Aves; order Passeriformes; family Pycnonotidae; genus Pycnonotus; species Pycnonotus jocosus. The sequence continues at coordinate 207,110 of VWYP01004541.1, forward strand.
TTTTCTTCTTTTTCTTTCTTTTAATTTTGTTTCCTTTTTTCTTTATTTTTCTCTTCTTTTTTTCCCTTCCTTTTTCTGCTTCCTCTTTTCTTTTTGCTTCCTTAGTATGATAGCAATTATAAACTGACCTTACCTTCCCAGGCTTGGCTTTATCTTAAGTTGGCTTTCCTGCTTGGCTTAAGAAAAAGCCTGGTTTTGTTTCTTTCCTTGAAAAGTCATTAGGAAAATCAGGATCTGGCTCAGTAGAAGTGCCCCAGCTTCAGGCCCAGAAAGATATTGCTGTCTTGCCATTTCACAGAACAGTGTTCTCTGCAGGTGGTCTAATGCACACTCATATCCTTTACATTTCCTCTGAAGCATCTCAGGCCTCTGTCTGTACCGCTGCTTCATCATTACAAACCATTCTCCTCCAGGCACTAAAACCCCCCTGTTTTACCTTCTAAAGTTAATGATACTTATCTTTATACTAGAAGAACATGCTACCTCTTTATCATTATCTTTCTCTTAATATCTCTATCCCTTAATATTACTGCATGCCACTATGAGCTCTTCTTTTTTTCAGAAATGAGGTAAATGTCAACCATTTTAAAGGAAAAATAAACAAAACACTTCCCTTCTACAAATTAAAAGAGATCTAGTATGTTTGAAAATAGTATTTTGGAATGAAAAGATATTGTATCATGATATGATTAATTAAAGTTTTAGAATATTGCAATGCATACAGGTAATAATGAGAAAGAAAAATTTATAATTTACATGCAGGGTAATGGTCCATGTGATCAAGGAATTTCTTAAGAGTATCTATGATTACTGCTGTGATTTTTTCTTAAATATGCTGTTAACCAGTGAAAATAAAATTATATGAAATTTAACATAGTTCATTTTTTTCTCTCTTTATGGCCAGATCTCAATCTCCAGTCCTGGTGCTAGCACTGATATAAATGTTAAGAAAATTGCTGGTGTTAGTGATGTCTGTGAATCTATGAAGCAACAACTTTTAGTCCTGGTGGAATGGGCTAAATATATTCCAGGCTTCTGTGAACTACCACTTGATGACCAGGTATAAGAGGAGACCAAAGAGAAAATTCTAATTGCTGCTCTGTTATTCCTGTGATATTTAAATGTCATGATGAAGCACTCATTCTTTTCTATCTGAACAAATAGAGCTGAGTACTAGACCTGTGCTCTTAATATTTATTTTAAATTTTTAAATAACACCAGAAAAGACATGAACAAAAAAAAAAAAAAAGCAAAAAAGCAGCACATGTTTAAGTGTTTTGTTCTTTCTGTAGTGTTTTGGAAGCAGAAGTTTATTCTTACCTTAAAAAGTATTTATTTCATGTTCATCTTTCATTATAATATGGTTTAAGACAACATGTTATTTAATTTGAAGCAAGTCTTCTCTACTTGCAAAAACCAAAAGTTTTTAGAATCTCAAACAAATTCCAAACATACTATCAATCCATAGCAAATAATTTTTCATACAATACAATGTACTGAAATGATACTGTATATAATAAATACAAGGGAAAAAAGCACTAAATCTTGAAAATTCATAAAGGTTTTCATGACAGATATGTGACCTATCATCACATCTGTAATATATCCCAATATGTCAGTGGCTTTCAGAGTAGATTGTGCTGGCAAACCCAGAACCAGTATCTCCACATTGTGGTGATCAGTTCTCTGACAAGCAGCCTCAGCATGAGATTAATTCATTGCTTGAGATCTCTTGATTCCACACCAAAATCTGATTCATCTTGAAAATCACTCTGTGATCTGGAATTGTGTAAATCCTTCTTTTTTTGCTTCCCCAGTCTCTCAGGTTTTTAACAAATCTTTCAAGTGCGAGGTCATCCTTGGTTTTGAACTGAATCATTCCCTCTCATATGGTTCCTCAAGAATATGGATGTATTTCAGGAGACTCCCCAGAAAAGGAGTTAAATGAGAGCATACATGTGCACAAGCTTAACATACTTGAATAAGTTAAAATTCTGTTCATGTGAAAGAGAATTTCAAATGACGCTGCTATACAAGGGCAACAAAAGCAAGCAAAAAATGTTGCTGCTTTTATTTTTAATATAGCATAGAGGAAAAGAGAACGTATCAAATATCTTTTAAATGTTCCTGTCTGCATTTAAAACTAAAATATCACCTTAGAATGATGGGCTGAAAACACCCCTGCTGTGCTTGAAGTGTACATGTTGGGAAATACTCTGAAACCTTAAGTATCTTAGAAAAGTAGGGACAAAGATATTGAGAGATAAGACAAATGCCACTTTTTTATTTGTTATAGGCAGTTTCTAAGGGGCATTGTATATTCAGTTATAAAATAAGACATCTGGTTTTGAAAAAATGGTTCCTGATCTGAGAGTCAGCCTTATTTACAAACCATAGAGAAGGCCAAAGCAGCTAAGGTAACTCTACTGAGAACTTGAAAAATCTTAAGTATTACTCAGGTGCTGAGTACCTTTATATCTCTCCTAAAATTATTGTCTTGGATTAGAATTACTTGTCAAGAAATTAGTTTCTTGAGGAAATAAAGGCCATTGCTGAAATTTCAATCAGACATTAAAGTCAGAGGAAAGTAAATAGGTAACAAAGAGTAAGCTAATAATCACAAGTTCCTTCCCAGTACAAATTTGGATTTCTCTTTGTGGACAATAGTGACTCTGTTAGCATACCTGGATTTGTTGGGAAAAAGCTCTTTTAAGTGCCACATAAATTTTTGGTTCAAGAGAAAACTGAAACACTGATAGAATCAAATTTTATGTAACAGTTCATTCCAGCCCACTGGAGTCTTTAGTGCCAACTTAAAATACCAGAGAAAACTTTGTCAAGGGAATACACACAAGGAAAAAAATTCAGGTAGTGTATTTATTGAGAAGTATTTTGCAGATCCTGATGATTAAAATCTAGACAGAATGCTAGAAGAGACAGAGGATTATAGTTTAATTAGAAAGTGCTAGTTTTATGGTGTTAAGATTTTTACATTCACTTTACATTTCATTTTGGAATCTTAACAGTCTTAAACATGTACCTAACACACAGTAATATGTATCCTCTTTTCTTTTGTTCTTGTTGAAACTTACTGCTTTGTAATGAGTCTGCTGGTTTTTGTTTTTTTTTTGTGAGGTTGCCCTGCTAAGAGCACATGCTGGGGAACACCTGTTGCTTGGAGCAGCAAAACGGTCCATGGCATATAAGGACATTTTACTTTTAGGTAAATATTGGTTTTGTTTTACTTAGTGATGATGATGTTATGGTACATTAGCAACAGTGTAGTCACTTAAGTGGGACAACTGTTCTGGCACAATCAAAGCGATGCATTCTGTAAATGCTAAATAGCTATTAATGACATAATGTCATGTGTCCTGTTCTAGCAAAAGCAGGTTGATGGTTTCATGTGGGTTAATACAGCTACAGCTCTATTGGATAGCAGGAACCACAATTTAAGGGAGTTTCTGGTAATTGCCTCCTTACACTATTGTCCTTTCTGCACCTTTTCCCATTAAAAAAAAAAAAAAAGTGGTACAAAACAACAGTACCATAAAAACAGAATAAAACCCCCTTTGCTTAGGAACAGAGCAGCCAGCCTGTTCCAGATGTATTGCTTTCAGCCTTCAGGAAAATCTTTTATCTAGAACTTTCTCAGGAGTCCTTCAGACTCAGAGAAGACTCTACTGGATAAAATATTAGAGAGCCTGTTCCCCACAACTCACTTTCCCAAACCCCTCTCACTGCTTCCTCGACAGTCCCCACATGGCCACCACATAAACATCATTCCTGCTGTCCCTGCTGCGTGGCAGGTGGGTGCATCCATGGCACAGTGCTGAGGCACACCTGAGGAGCATATTCTTGGTCAGCTGAAATGGCTCCTACCCTGAGTTATAAAGGGAGCATGCCTGTCAGGGATGGAAGCAGGTCTTCTAGTTCATACAATGGAGAGTCATGTACTCTGACAGAAAGGGTCTCATTAGATATAGTCAGCATTGAGGCTGTTTCCTGAGAAACTGTTGATTGTCTCAAACAGGATTTTTTGATGTGAGGCAAGACTATATGGAATATGGATTTAGACTTGTCTGTTCACTGGTGCTGTGGTACTTGTTCTCCTTCCTCTTTGGGTCTGTCTGCCTTTTCGTAGCTCTAGATTAGCTTGAACTTATTTTTACACATATTAAAACAAGTAAAAGGGGGAAAAGGGCTTGGTCTGAAGGTATTTCTCTCACCAGTAATAATTTCAAGATAAAAGCTGTACAAATGGCTTTTTTAGGGTAGTCATTTCCCTGGATACAGTTTCACTAACAAAATTAACAGAAACAAACAAAAAAAATTTGCAATTTTATTAGGATTAGTAATAAGATAATAAGAAAAACAATGATAAAATAATAGTAAGAAAATCATATATCATGAGCATCAGCAGATATACGAGAGGAAGAAACAATTTGAGGCTTCAAGGGTTATTTTTGATAGTTGGAGGCAGGTATCTGTTTTATGAGTCATTTTGACATGGATCTCTTGTGATACAATTATTGGTTTTTCTTTCAAAAACTGCACAGTGGCTTCTGAAAGCTCCACAATATTCCTAGTGTTCTTCAGAAGGTGAATTAAAATGCCATAGTGGAGACCTACAAAATGGTTATTTAAAAAAAAAAAAAAAAAAACTCAAATCCAAAAACCTCTAGGTAAAATTAATTCTTAACTAAAAATGTTATGATGCTACTACATTTTATTAGGAACAACAGAAACATCAATTAGAAAAAGAAACATTTCCAGTGTCTCCTCTTACCTATTGACAAATCCTTGTCATTCAGCTTGGGATATATTATTTCAATCATGGAAGAAGACATTTTAAGATCAGTTTGTTAGTATATTTATCTCTTATTTAAACACAAAGGTCTACTTGCTTCATACTTTTACATTCAAATACCAACCTTGCTCCTGTAACTACAACAGTGACTACATGTTGGCATACTTATATGTACAGATTATTTACTGGGTGACAGGTATAATTTGCACATATACTCTGTTTGCAAAGAAAACTTGTGCGTGATGCAAGGGAGAGTTATTACTTTAAAAAAACTATAATTTGATCAACCACTATGAAATGTACTTTTGAAAATTGGCTTCATCTAGTACGTTACATCAAAATGTTTCTATTAATTCATACGTTGGTATTCTTTCTCTCTAAGGCAACAATTACATAATTCACCGCAACAGCACTGAAATAGAGATCTGCCGAGTGGCAAATCGGATTCTGGATGAATTAGTTCGTCCCTTCCAGGAAATTCAAATAGATGACAATGAATATGCCTGCTTGAAAGCAATTGTGTTTTTTGATCCAGGTATTTTTACAAAAAATATCTCTCAGTTGTTTTACATGTAATTGTATTGAAAGTGTGTTTTGTTAATGTAGCATCTGTTCATGTTATCTAGCTGAATGGAAAAGAATAAAATGAAAAACAGTAAGATGCTCCTCCCAAATAGTAATATGCCTTGACTTTAAGTTTTTGTCATTTTTTAAGATGCAAAAGGCTTGAGTAATCCATTGAAGATTAAGAATATGCGATTCCAAGTCCAAATCAGTTTAGAGGATTATATTAATGACCGTCAGTACGACTCCAGAGGAAGATTTGGAGAACTTCTTCTTCTACTGCCTACACTCCAAAGCATCACTTGGCAGATGATTGAGCAGATACAATTGGTTAAATTATTTGGAATTGTTAAAATTGACAGTTTGCTTCAGGAAATGTTACTGGGAGGTAAGCTAACAATTTGTTAAATTTACCATCTTGTATTATGTTGAATTTAGCATGTTGGGATGTGGAGGGAATCCTGATCTAAGCTACCACTCTGATTCACTGTCTGGGCTTTGTGTTGTGTAATTGTTAGCTAAAGCCTTCCTGTCTTGGCATTTCATCTTATTAGTCCTACAAGGACAGATTTTGCTATGCGCTTCTCAGTAACTACTGGGTTGTCCTATAATTCCCTAGGCAGATGAAAGAATCCTTAGAAATATTTCATGAAACACTCTGTTGTTGCAGTCAAAACAGTGAAAATAAACACAGTTCTTAATATGCTTGAAGTCTGCTTAAAATTGTTTAATGAATACCCAGAGGCAATTATTCAAATTGCCAATCAAAATATTTACTCTGTGGAAATGCAATTACTGAAGTATAAGTAACTGGCAACAACATGCTCTTTTGCACTGATATGTGCTCATGTTATTTTTGCAGGTACTTCTAATGATGCCAGTCATCTGCATCATCCAATGCATCCTCACTTAGCCCAAGATCCATTAACTGGCCAAACTGTCCTCATAAGTTCAATGTCTGCTCCTGTACATACAGAACAGATACGTAAGTAATTGCAAATTAGTCTTCTGTCATAACATTTCACTGTTTCATTTTAAAATATTAATTAGAATGGTGGCCTGTCAGTGTTCATAGAGCTATTTCATCATCATTCTTAAATTAAAATAATTGTGCATTAAAAATGCATGTATATAAATGGTGTTAAGTAATAGACTTTGACCTGAATTTAATTTAATTTTTAAAATTCAGCACCATTCTGATACATCATTGTTTTTATATGCCCAATCTTTAATAAACTAAAACTTCTGATCAATAGAATATCCTGTTTCCCCAGCATGTCAAGGCACTCTCTTTCCCAAGCATGCAACAAGACTCCCTTTCAGTGGAGTAGTATGTATATGTAGAGTAGACCAGGCTGTAAAAATATTTAATTATTTCTGTGGTTTTTTTCAGCAACTCCAGAAACTCCATTGCCTTCCCCTCCACAAGGCTCTGGGCAAGAATACAAAATGTCTGCAAATCAGGCTTCAGTCATTGCACAGCAATCTATTTTGAAACAAAAACCATTGTGATAATATTTTTTATCTCTGTCTCTCTCTTATCCTTCTATCCTTCCTTTCCTTCCCTTTCCTTCCCTTCCTTTTCATGCACTAGATAGATTGGTAGAATACTTGCACATTTAAAATCTCAGGTTGATAAAGGAAATTGTTTCCTCTGGAGCCACTACTAGGTGGGTGTTCCTTAAAACACCTCATGATTTGTAAAGTAATGCTGTTCTGACTACTGCATGCAACTGTAACTGTGGACACTGCAGTCTGACAAATATGTATAGAGGTAGATATTATTTTTAGATCTTACAACTGCACAGATTCATGTTTTTATTTCCTGTTTTAGTTTTTGTCTTAATATTATTGTTTTAGATGTGTATATAATTTTTTCATTGTAATGGAACTGGTTAGTGCTTGTTTAGCTGTGAATTGTAGACATGAAAAAGTGGGTTATTCAGGCAAAAGCAAAGATTCCACTAACAGTCGAACATTAGGCTACCAAAAAAGCACATGAATTGAAAAAAAAAGGGAAAACATATTTAATGGACAGAAAAGCCCAACTATTTTTAAAAGATCCTGATTTGAAAGGACCAACTTTTTCAAGTAAAATTTCAACAAAAGCATTGAATCCTCCCTGTTTAACAGTTTGTGTGAAGCAGAAGATCTGCCTGGGTGAATATGCTTGAAGACTTCTCAAAATCTATATATAGAACATTTATAGATATTATGTCTATATATAGTCAATTGGCCAGTGCCGAAGCATTTATATTGATAAATACTTAGAACAAGTAAGCTTTTTGGTCTGGACTAACTAGTACTTTCCTTAAATATTTTTGGGCACACTTTGGGAATTAGGCCAGAGACAGGTTCACCTGGTTCTAGGGACAGGTTTTCACTAGGTTCTTTGGACATAGCCCTTCTCTTTAAGGGTACAGAGAGTATCACAAAACCCCAGAATAATCTGAGTTGGAAGCAACCCTAAAAGATCATCAGTCCAACTCCTGGCCTTGCATAGCACCATCCCCAAGAGTTGCACCATCCCCAAGAGTTACACCATGGGGTTGTCCAAATGATCCTTGAATTCTGTCAAGCTTTTTTGTAACCACTTTCCTGGGGAACCTGTTCCAGTGACCAATCACCCTTGGGGTGAAGAACATTTTTCTGATATCAAACCTAAACCTCCTTACACAACTTCAAGCCATTGCCTTGGGTCCTGTCACCGGTCACCACAGAGAAGAGATCAGTGCCTGTCCCTTCTCCTGCCCTCACAAGGAAGTTGTAGACTGCAATGAGGTCTAACTAGGGCCATGTCCTACTCCATTTGACCTCAAGGCCGGAGTATAGTTTGTGATGTTTGGTTTACTAGTGTAAGAGTAGGCATTGTGTTTATTTGTCTAACTGGGTGGTTAATGCATGTTTCAGCAATCACTAAAATTCACCTACATAAAAGTTGCAATTAATATAGTAGCTCTGTGTTTGGAGAGGTACGACTTAGTAATTGCAGTGGCAAATGTGCCTGAGTTCAGCTCCAGGTGATCCTGGCTTGAGCCGTGATATTTCAAGCCAGAAGACAGCCAGAAGACAGCACACCCTCTCAATTCACTCAATTTTTGACAGTTTTCAGAAACATGGTATGACTTGGTTTTTGTGATGAACCCCTTTTTCCACCTTTTCCTCCCCTTCCAGTCTGGGGATCCAACATTGACTAGGCTTTCTGTCTGGAGTCCATAACAACCCATCTGGATTTGGACCCACTGTGAATTTGCACAAAGTGGACCTTGTGACACATGCTCACTTGGGGCATTTATACTACTCAGCTACAATTTGTGGAAGTAATCTTTTATGATATATGAAGTGGTATGTTTTTCATACAATACTAATATCATAAGAAAAATCACCACTTTGCACATTTTATTTATTCCAGACAGCAATGATTTAGTACTTTAAAGTAGACTTTCTACCAGAAGATATGTAAGAGAGAAACAGACAAAAAAAGTGGTAATAATATGTTGCATTTTCCTAGACTATTGCAAAGAGAAAATATAGTGGAGTCAGAAATTCTTCAAGGTGAGATGTTGATCATTCTGAACCAGAAACCTTCATTAATCACAGCATCCAGAGATGGTGCAGTTACTCCCTTGGCTTATAAGTGTTGCTCAAACAATCTGGAACGATTCTTCAAATACATTTTTGTAGGCAGGAAATGCAACACAGTAAATGCTGAGCTGACCTGAATATTCAAAAGGCTTTAATGAGAATGTACCTACCACAAGGTAGACACTGTGTTTCTTTGTTATTTTAAAGTCATTGCTTTTGTAAAGTCTGTATGCAGCAGCTATTAATGTTTGCCTTTTGCTTTTTAGGTCGTTTTTCTTTTTGCTGTTTACTGTTTGTTTTTTTATTAATGCATTGCTCTTTTTACAAGTTCCTTTTAGTATGAGTTTTTATGACAGAATAAGGTACTGAAGTTTTACCATTGACTTTAAGGGTATCTGGACTGTACTGTTTTTACAAGTTGGCCACCAATGCTTTACAGTGATACACAAAGGTGAAACAAGTGTGAGAGATACTGAGCAGCCCAAAAGTTTACTGATTGGGCTCACTTTTGTGTCCTCATCATAGAAAGAGTGTTGGACTCTAGGTAGATCTGCATGAATTTACTGGGTCAGATAAATGAAATCAGTTGCATAAACATGGCAGTATTGGTCTGACTAAAAGGATAATCAGAAATAAAGATCAGTCCCCAAGCTGGCCACCCTTGCCTTATATAAGAGATGTGCATAATAGCTTAGTTTATTTTTCACAGGGAACTTTGAATATCAAGTGTACAATAAAATGTTTTCTCACACTGCCAAAATGTACTGGAGGAAAAATATTCCTTAGTATTCTATCTGACAAAAAGCTGTTGTCTATTTTGTACGATATATTACATTTTTGAATAAGAACACCACTGTAATTTATTGGGAAAAGCTGATTTATTTTATAAATGTAACATTATTTTTGTAAACTTAATTATGAAAAATCAAAAATGATTAGTGCTGTTAAATATTAAATTATAATGAGATGTAACTTTATATGTCTGAACTCTGATACCAAGTTTTTGTATTGAGCATTTGGAATTGAAATGGTTGCTGGAAATATTTCAAATGGACTGTTTTTCATCAGAGCTCAATAAAGAAAAATGAGTGATCCAAATGACACATTTGCCTTTTAGTATTTTTTTTAAACTATTTACTTAAACAATGAGAATGGTTTGTATTCCTTACACAATAAATAAGTATATAACTAACATGCTTTCATCTCCACAGTGTTCACAGCATCACAGAACGGCTGAGGTTGGAAGGGACCTCTGGAGGTCATCTAATCCAACCCCCTCTGCGCAAGCAGGATATTGAAATCATATGAAGAAATATGACAGCAACATTTTAGTTGATTCTGCTGTAACATGGCAAAGTATTACATAGCTATGGTCTTAAATTTTTACTTCTGACTAAGAAAAGAACTGAAGCACATGCTTAATTCCATCTGTATTTAAAATTAGCCATATGTTCAACAGCCTGTTTTATTCTGAACAGGGATAAGTTAAGAAATCACTGCCTTTGCTCCAGCACATTGTTATTTGGAAAAATTTACATGCAGCTTTATAAAGACAATTTAAACTTTAGAAAGACTCTTTACAATACATTTTTTTAGATAACCAATATCTCCTCTGCCTTGGAAATTATGCTCAGTTGCATGTCTCTTTACTAGATTTTGAATAGAAATGCGACTGGGGATTGTTAGTTTGTTTTTTGTTTTTGTTGGGTTTTTTATTATTGTTGGTGGTATTTTTGTTAGTAATAATACAGTGATTTGGGCTGCTAGTTTTGCTTAAATGGGCTCTACTCTGGAGTGCAGAACTACAGGGAAAAGCTGCCGTGGGAGGAAGAGGAGACTCCATTTTGAATGCTGGAGATCTTCTGGTCCCTCTGAGGAACCTGAGTCAGTAGCTGATGATTCTACATGCAGGAAGCCTCTCCTTCTGAATGCTGACTAGGGTGTAGGAGGTTTATGATTTTAGGGAACTGAAGAGAGTTTTTTTCTCAGTCTACAATGAAGGAAATATGGAAACCCCCTTACAATTCAATGCTGTGAAGTCCTGACAGACTATTCTTCAAGGATTTCAATAAATCAGATTTACAAGCAGCTCCAACAGGTGAATCAGGATTGTGTGTTTTACAGGGAGAGATGGATGAACTAGCTTTCAGTTCTAATCATTATCCAGAATTTCTCCCAGCCGAAGAATTCTGAAAGTGAGCAAAGATATTTACTAAGCTCCAGGAATCTTCTGTGACAGAAAATTTAACATTCACAGAACATAAGAAAATTTGTTATAGTCCTTTCCTTATTCATATATTTGGAAGTTCTGGTTTTACCTCAAGGATGTCTGTCAGCCTGTAATGGTCTAATATTTTTAAATGTCCTTCAACAGACTATTTCTAGTTGTGCACCACCATTTGTGATATTTATGCTAAAGTAGATAGTAAAGAAATACTTAGATCCATATTTTAATAAGTCTATCAAAAATCTTCTATATTGGTTTGCAATTAATTTTTACATTTTTCTATTGGGCCAGATGCATTAGCTTTCTTCTTTCCCTTTATTCTCCCTATGAATAAACAAGAAATAGAAAAAATTATTTATCCACAAATTTAGTGTTATGATGTTAATAATGCAGTTGCACTTCTCTTTTTTCTGTTGTTTTTCTAATATGAAGATAGAGGAGATGGTTGTCATCAAGGTTGATATCAATCACTGCTTTCTTTTGGTTCCTTATTTTCTTGAGGCAAATCCAAGTATTCTCATTAATTGAATAGTCTATGTGTTAATAAAAAAACCCTCTATGAAGCCAAAAGCTAAATTTGATTACAGAGGGGATTTAAGATGCTCAATTGCAGGAATATATATTTTTTTAAAAATCATAAAAATTAAAATGCATGCCTGATTTCTAAACAAAATCATAAACATTTCTATCAAAGGGTAAGAAACTTGAAGATATACTCAAATGTAAAGATTTTTATATGACAGTGAAAGAAAAGTTCCATTTTGTATCACCAACTATAATAATTTTCTTTTGAATATCATAACAGGATGGGCTAAATCTCATCAAGACATATTCTTAAAAGTGTTCTTACGACAACGATCTCTATTCCTCAGTACTGTGGAGGAGCTATAATTGCTACTGACATTATCTGGTAGCTCACCTGAATCAAGTGTCAGTCAAAGAAGGCACGTCAACAGTAGATTTACTGATGCTGCTGAGAGGGTGGCTACTTCCTCCCAAACAAGGCCTGATGTGACAACTTCTCCAAGGCACATTGTAGCAGGACACCCTTGCATCAGCACAGAGCCTGACACCACTTCTTCCTTTTGCAAGGGTGAATGTCACCAGTGATGAGGTGAAGAGCAGCAAATGTTGAAGATTTTCCTTTAGCCAGTTTGATGAAGGGGTAGTTTCTTCTAAAGCTTAAAACTCCTTGGAGACTAGAGCAGAAAGCCTAGAAATGCACAGTTTTAAAATGTCTTTGGCTTTGATCTGAATAGCAGTGGCTGGTCTCTTTGACTCAACGTAGGAAGTGTTGGACAGTTGAGTGTCTCATGTCTGATTAGGCTCAGTGATATTTTGGAGTCTGGCCTCCCACCTAACCTCCTTTGCCAGTTTGTTGGTGGGTTGACCAAACAGACAACAGTTGCTTTTTCAATTTTAGAAATACTGATGGTCTTCAAGGAACCATAATCATAAAGATTGCACACAGAGATGTGTCTCTGTGACTGAAATTACCTGAACAAGTTAAAGGAGTTAGTGATTGCTTAGGAAAAAATAGAGTACATAATAGGGTGTTCTTCAGTCTTTCAAGGGAATTCAGTGAAAGGAGGAAGGAAAGAAGGCACACAAAAATTGTGTAACACTGTTGATTCCACCAAGAGATTAAGAAAACCTCTTCACTGGAGATATAAGATTAGACAGCTTTGCTCAATATATTCAATGTAGTTTGGTTTGCAGTTCAGTGTATCCCTTGTAGATTGCAAACTTCATATTTGGAGCAGCTGATTAATTTGAAGTTTTTATTAAGCAGTTCATGAAACATATCCCAGCAGTTTAACATGCCCTCAGGTATCCATGGGCAGCTTGTTGGCTTTCACAGGGCTGCTCTACAGGGAGGCCTGGCCACATCCTGCATCCTGCATCCCAGCTCTGGAACCCTTCCTTTTTTACTTAAACATTTTAAGTATTCTTATTTATTTACAGCTTAATTTATATTGAATCCTGTGCCTGAGAATCCTTGAACCCATCAAGCTTACAGCACTTGTGTTGTCACACTGCCAGCCCCATTTCATGTGAATTCAGGCTGAGTTTCCTGGAGCAACCCCCTCTGCCTACTAGAATGTCTAGAAAAGGCAAGAGAAAACAGCAGCAAATTTGGAAGGATGCAGAGCATCCTGTCATTTCTGTTACTCACTGCTGCTGAATTCACTACCTGCTCTATATGACCTCTAAACATGTTAGCAGGTATTACTTAAACACATTCCTTACCAATGAGTAGTAATACCACAGGAGTGAAACAATGCCCTTCATGTAGCCCATGGCAGTCTTTACTGTTACCAATCCCCTTTTATCATCACGTCTTTTTTCATGTCACACAGCTGAACTTACCATTTGTATCACCTGCTGTGTTATGCTCTGTTTCATGCCTCTCACAAGGCCACCTGAGACAAGATAAAACTTTGGCTGGGTTTTTAGTTGCATTCAGAGTCAACATTTCACTTTGATACAACTTTGGAGCAAAAACCGAAGAGCTGGATCTGGTGATGTTGTCATTTGTCACTTTCACATAAGCCACCTGATGTGCAGAGTGCTGGTGTCACCTATTAGAATGGCCCCTATTTCTGGTCTTGTTCAAATAAAGCAACTAAATAGGTTGGGTTACAACTGCTCTCTAGCTAAAAGTATGATGAATTCATAGAACACAGTTTTGAGATCATATTGAACTGTCTTTTTTTGTCTATGCATTTACAACTTAAATGAAATGGTGCAGCTTGTGTTACGTTTTGATCAGTAGGCAGTTTTTTTCTCCCCTGTTTTTTTGACCTCCTCACAATTGAATGAATTTTCATGAATATGACGGCCCAACAAAGCATCCAGTTTTTCAGATGCCTGCCTTTTGTAATTTAAATAATGTAAGCATATGAACATAGAGTTTGAATTAAGAGGCAAAGGCAATCTCACCAAAAGAGTTTATTCAATATATTTCCAACATCATCTATTTCAAGATATAATTAAGATTACCATGGCCCAAGTCTAATTTACTGTGGTTTCCAAAAAGTGGAGCAGATAGCAATTGTAATAGAGGACACGAATTTTCCATATAAAATTTTTCATTGTCATATTAGATTTTTAATGAGCATTAGTCTTGATCAGAAGTGTAATAAAATGGAACAATACTCTAAAAAATGCAGACAGATGTACTATAAAATAACAAACCTTATATTTTTAATATATTTACCATGAAGTACACTTTTCTTTTGGAACATGAACATTGATATCCATTTTTTATCTCAAAACCAAAATCACAATTTAACTGTAGCACGATCTGTCTTCTATTTTAATGTAGGCTTTTTTGCAGGTTGATTAAAATTGCATTGTGCGATTAAATACATAGAGGCAGATATTCTGCCCTTATGACACTGTGCCTCTTTAGAGATTGACAGCCTGAGGTGCTGTTCATTAACCAACAAATAATTTAAAAATGAAAAGAGAGATGGGGTCCTTCTGGAGGGCGGGAGAGGAATGCCCATCTCCCAGTTCATGAGGAAGGCACCATTGGAGCTTTCAGCTTTTGGCTTATAGAAGGGGACACCTGCTTAAGGAGACATTTGCAGTTTGAAGATAGGGGTAATAATGGGGAAAAAATCCCTTAAAAATATAGTGCTGTAAGTCTCAAGGGTCCCCAGTTAGAGTGGGTAGATTCAAGAAGTCTTGATGAGCACAGAAGGGAAGTTAGTCCAGGAAATAACACAGTGCTATTGCTTTTTGCAATGCCTCCCATTTTGGAGGTATATCAATATGTGAAAGAGAATCTTTTGTCATGGTCAGAGCAAGCTTGAAGGCACCATGGTTAACAGAGAACCTCTTCAAACAATGAAATTCACATGCAATAAAATAAGGTGGATTATTATTTTGATTTGGAAATAATTAATTTTATTGATTTTTTTATACAAGTAAATCTTTCTGGTATTCTGGGTGCTCTTTTCAGATTTTAAATGTGAGAAATTGACTGTGATATATCAGGTGTCATCTTTGTGTTCTGCTTACTAAGGTGGGGTGGGAGCAGTGAATGAAGACATGAAAAGGTCGATAAAAAGTCAAACCCATGGAAACTCTCAGATCCAAAGAATATACCTTCTCCAGCACAATAAATAGACTCATGGAACCTACTTCAACTAAAGCATGTGAATAGAATAATTTCCTCAAATTACTGTCTTCAACTCTAATATAATTTGCTGGTGATAAAAGGTTCTTTAGTGTAATAACTATTAATTGCATTGTGCTGTCCTCTCTCTCACCTGAATCTTATCTTTCCCAGAGTAAGAGTTCTTATTTATTTACAGCTTAATTTATATTGAATCCTGTGCCTGAGAATCCTTGAACCCATCAAGCTTACAGCACTTGTGTTGTCACACTGCCAGCCCCATTTCATGTGAATTCAGGCTGAGTTTCCTGGAGCAACCCCCTCTGCCTACTAGAATGTCTAGAAAAGGCAAGAGAAAACAGCAGCAAATTTGGAAGGATGCAGAGCATCCTGTCATTTCTGTTACTCACTGCTGCTGAATTCACTACCTGCTCTATATGACCTCTGAACATGTTAGCAGCTGCATGGTGGTTCCTCACGTCACAGAAAGACACATGGTGACACGAAGGTCTGTGTGCTGCCACTCATTTTCTCTGTGAAAGCCACATCTGGATTGTTATGGGGAGTGTTCAGAAGGATACAAACAGCACAGTTGTTTCATCCTATTCTTTTGTTTAAAAAGTACAAATGTATGAGTCATCCTTTGACTCTTTGCACTTAATTTCATTCATAAATACTGATGTTGGCAATTAATAAAAATACATCACTTAAACCTCATCTTAGCTGTTGCATCTTACTTTCTCTATCACACATCTTATTATAATAGCCTTTGTCTGTATTTGTCTTCTAATACCCCTTGATTTTATTGCAAGGTAGTTTAAGATTTTAGTCTAAGTTTATGACATGACTGTGGGAGAATAAAGAAGTATACCAGTATTTCTGTAAATGAGGCATCATGGCAGTCAGAGTGTGCTCTACAATGCTTTAAAGTGGCTCATCTCTGAAGTTCTGTAATTTGGGTGCACTGTGTATTGCAGGTTAATCCCCAGTACACACAAACCAATTCACCAATTTAAACCTCATTATTTCCTGTCACTTTGTTTTAAACTGCAACCACTGCAAGGCCAGAGCTGTGCCTGTTGTCTACTGTCATTTGCTTTATATATGGAGACACTGAGAGTTATTTGTTGACCTTTGAAGTAAAATGTCGAGCTCCTTTAATATTCTTTCATTTCAGATGATGAGAAATACCACTGAGAGTGCTCAGTCAGTCCCACGTGACTCGTGTCCTCCCTGGTAATGAGGCTAAGTGGCACAGGTGACCCCTGATGTTAGGGAGCAGCAAAGTGCCAGCTCCAGCATGTCTGTAGGGCTACACCACCCTGTAACACAAAGGGAGTTAGTTTCTGCTTCTTTTTCTCTGGAATAAAGGTGGCTCGGCCTCCACTAAAGCTGCTGCTACATTGGAATGATTATTAGCCACGCATTGGGCATTTTGTTTCTTTATATGAAAAATATTACAGTGCAATGTTAAGACACAATACAAAGCATTATTATATTACTAAAAGGAAAATTTTACTGAAGGCTAGCAAGCCTACCTTACAGTTTGGTCACATTTTGTTGTATGAGTAAGCTAACATGAAGAAAGATAATAAGAGTCCTAGAAGTTAAGAGTATTTGGGCATCATTTAGTCTTATAATCTAGTATATAAAAGTACCTGCCTTCAGAACATAGGGTAGAGCTCTTCAGGCTAAGATATTTGAGATAGAATCTAAAAAACTGCTTAGCACTCTGACCTGATCCAACAGAGCACTTGAGCAATGCTTAAATTCAGAGTCATGACTGATTTTGTTGGAGCTGCTGGTAGGCTTAAAGTCAAGCACACTCTGGCGGGCTGTAGCGTGTAGGGATAGGCAGCGTGCACTGCGTGCCACCCTGTGGAACAGAAAACACTGCAGTGCTGCAGCACATCATAAAAATTATTGCTGCTTCAACCACAGTTGTAAAAAAACCCCACCCGCTTTCAGCAGTATGTGAATTTCTCCTATCCACAGGAAATAATGTAAGAGGACAAGTTTATCTGAGCTAAGTGTCCTCTATGAACCACAAAGGCTCCCCCAAGTCGTCATCATTTTGAATATAAAATTAATCACAGATGGAAAGTTGTGATTTTAATCCTTGCACGTTGGATGAACAGTTAGATGAACATGAGCCACCAGTGTGCCCAAGCCTAGATCAGGAAGAGTGTGGCCAGCAGGACCAGGGCAGTGAACATCCTCCTGTACCTGGCCCTGGTGAGGCCATACCTCAAGTCCTGTGTTCATTTTTGGGCCCCTCACTAAAGAAAAGACATTGAAGTGTTGGAGAGTGTCCAGAGAAGGGCAATGAAGCTGATGAAGGGTCTGGAACATAAGTCTTACGAGGAGTGGATGAAGGAGTTGGGATTGTTAAGCTTGGACAAGAGAAGGAGTTGTGGTGAGGTAGGAGTTGGCCTCTTCACCAGACAGCTAGAGACAGGACAAGACAGCGCCTCAAGGTGCTCAAAACGAGGTTCAGGCTGGACATCAGGAAAAATTTCTCCACTGAAAGAAGAATAAATAAATACTGAAACAGTATTTATTAAATACTGTTAAATACTGAAACAGGTTCCCCAGGGAAGTGGTAGAGTCACCATTCCTGGAAGTGTTCGAAACACAAGTAGAAATGACACTTTGCTGTACGATTTAGTGGGCTGGGTGGTGTTTGGTCAAAGGCTGGACTTAATGATCTTGGAGGTCTTTTTCTGCCTTAGTGAGTCTATGAATCTATGATCTATGTGAGAAATACTATTGGAACTGAATGTTTGTCCACCAGCTGGGTAGAAACTTTTGTCCGACCACAAAGCTGTGCCCACAAATAGTTGCATTCCTATCCTTGCAGCAAGGTTGGAGACTGAATGAACTATGAGGCCCTGTGCTGTGTTCTAACACTTTTTGATGCAGCCCCCCTCAAAATGGATCTAGAGATACCAACTTTGGGCAATAACTCACACATGAATCTAAACTTTGGCACTGATCTTCAAAGATATTTTGTCACCTATCTACTACAGAGATCAATGGAAGCTGGCTACCTAAATAGTAATTAAGTGTGCATGTATCTCTGAGGATCTGTGCCTTTGATCTCAAAATATGTCAGTCCAACTCATTACAAGCTGTACATTTACTTTAAAAAATATATGAGTTATAAATTAAGGATAAGATTAATTAATAGTGGCATTATAACTGTAGCAAAGCAAAGAGACTGATTGCCCTGACAGAGAAACTAGAAAGGATAATGGATTTAATGGCATGTGGTCTAATGGAAAAAAATAACCTATTACATGAGTCTGTCATATCTGAAAAAAATGTGGCTACCATTTACAGTTCATATAGGGACGAAAAGGTTTATATACCAGCAGTATATAAATCACTGAAAAGAGTAAGTTGAGATCTTTATAGTAGCAGTGATATATTTTTCCTTGTGGAAGCCCTAGCCCAATTTTGTATCTACAGAATCTCTCTCTAACACAAGGGACTGACATATCTCAAACACCCAGTGCTGGGGAAGGATGTATCCTGAATGGAGACAGTGTCTTTGAGCAAACAGCTATTGAGGAACAAGCATGAAACCTTCCTGTACTACTGGGTAACTCAGAGATCTCATAATTTAACTTACTAGACTGCCATGGTTGTCATTTAAAGTACGTCTTCAAGTATGGTAAGGACAGAGAACCTAAATCAAGAATGAGAATTTGATGGATGGCTAGTGAGCTAGGAAGTTAAACATTCCTAGTGCAGATATCATTCGTGTGGGAATTCACATGTGTACTAACCACTGAGCTGGCTACTAAAATGAAGAACAGGTGGTTTCCTTCTTCTTCATCGTCCCTTTTATGTTTTTTGGATCTCCTGGAGGAAATTTGATTGAGTTCAGAGCCATTGAGGCTAAGATGCTTCTGTCTGTGTATACGAGTAAAAATGCAGGAGATTTTTCATAGGACCATGGTATTAGACAGAATTTTGAGGATGGCAGCTAGCACCTCAGCTCCTCTATTCTGGTCATAGAATCATATAACAGTTTGGGTTGGAAGGGATCTTTGAAGGTCATCTGATCCAGTAATGAGCAGGGGCAACTTCCAGCAGTTCAGGTTGCCCAGAACCTCATCCAAGGTGACCTTGGTTATTTCCTGGTATGAGTCATCTACAGCCTCTCTGGGGAACCTGTTCCAGTGTCTCACCATCCTCACTGTAAAATTTTTTTTCTCGTACTTAGTCTGATGTTGGAGAACAGGCAAAAACAGCCTATAGAAATCCCACTCCAAAACTTAATGATGCTGAACAATCAGTGCTCAGCAATTTCTACATGCTGCAGGATGATACTGTGGCCTTTGAAGCACCTATGGGCTCTCACTGTCATGCCAGCTGTCATACTGCAAGTGGCATACCCTTGTCAGTACAACATAATCTCAAAGAAATGATGCACTGATATGATTAAACTGCTTTTAGAAGCATGTTTGCATTTTCAGGAATGTCTATGCTAACTTGGTGCTCTTCACTTATGCTGCACTGTACAGAACAGGCATGTACTTGTGTTGGATTCCTTTGTAGACCTAGTTCTCCGTGATATCTTAAGAGGATTTTTGCCACTTCCTGATTCTGATTTCTTAATTATCCTATGCATGCAGATATGGTGGAGGAAAGTAAGTAAATTCTAGAAATAAATATAACTGAACATGATGTAACTGCTACATGAATCTAGAGTCAAGCTGATATAGAATGAAACATGATGACAGCAATAATTTTACCTGGAATTTGTGTGGTGAAATTAGTGAGACTTAAGGATGTATAGGGTTTTATCATGCTTAGAAGCATGAAATACATGCCTAAGTCTGATGGCTGTGAATGTTCTCAACTTGTTGTTAAACATCCCAATTGCACTTGTTTTGCAAGTTCAAAAGTTGCAATAAAAATAATAAAATAATAGAAAAGAAAATAAAGGTTTTCAATTATAGTGAAATTAATGATCTTGGTTTCATATTCCCAAGGGCTTTGATTTAAGGTGCTGGATAGTGAAGCTTCTAAGCAGTAAAGTGCTGATAGTGCCAGGTAATGATTAAGTGCATGGTTCTATTTGGGAATGGAGGGTGGGAATGCACAACAAGAAGTGTTACCTAAGCCCTCCCCTTGTTCTGGGCTGCTGGGTGGGGACCAGCCCTCGGGCAAAGGTTAGAGCAGCCCTGAGGCTGCTTTGCTAAGTAGACAGATCCCTCTGCAAGTGCAAGATTACTCCCAAAAGAATGTTATTGACTGTTCTGTTCAATTTGGTTTTAAATGATTCATGTACTAATTGAGCTTCTACTACTTACCAACTGAAAATATCATTTGACCTGCCTGTTAGGGAACTCAGTCTTGTTTCAGTGTCCTGACAATTGTCACTGTGTAATTGACCACCACCACCAAAAAAACAAACAAGTGCCTGCAGAGCAAATTGTTCTGATTGAATTTGCTAGGTGAGTGTGCTTGGATAAATATCAAGCTGCAGCTTATTTTTCCAAGAAACAAAACTACAAAATGCTTCAAGGCACCGGAGCAAATGGACAGAAACCAGAACCCAGCACATTGTTCAAATGTCCTCATTCATGCTAATAATAGGAAAAAAAAAAAAAAAAAAAAAGGCAGACAGCTGTATATGATCTTCTTCATAGCTATCTACTAAACACCAGAATACTTGAAAGATGAGGTAACAAAGGAACAGGCATGTGATTTAAAGGATCCCTGCCAGAATCACTCCAGCACATATTTGGTTGACTGGTGGAGCTGTATTTTCAGTGAGTATATACTGACTGAAAGGACACCTTTCTTCAGATGTTTGGCACAGATCCTTTTCTTTCCAGTACTTATTTATCTTTTCCCAGAGTGTAGGTTTGTATTGGTCTCCCAAATGACACCAAAATGCAGTACAACTAAACTAGCCTTTAAAACCTCAGAGTGCAGAGAGATGGCCGACGTCATCTAGTGATGGTCCAGAAGTATTGTGGGGGCAGTTGTTGAAAGAATTAGACAGAAGGGACTAACTAAAAAAACATTGTCATAATGTCCTGATATCTTTCTCTATTTTTTTCTCCAGAAAGGAAGGCCAATTTTTAGCTTTGAGAAGAAATACTTATTGGATATATGAAACCCTATTGAAAATCTGACTTGAAGATTCATGAGCACTGAGAAATTTTGGATTTAGCTTTGAATAGGATGAGGCTTTCTCTGATTTTCTTTTTGCTTGTTTTGGTTGTGGTTTTTTGTCGTTTTTTTGTTGTTGTTGTTGTTTTGTTTTGTTTTGTTTTGTTTCTGTGATTCATTATTTGTGTATTTTCTCTATTTAGTGTATAAAGAGGAGTCAGGACACTGACATGACATGTATGAGGTTAAATTGTCTGTGAAAAAGCTGAAGGAGCAAGTGCTCAGTGGAAGGAGAGCACTGCTGTGATTCTGTCACTTGTTGCAATTACAAATTAATCAGAAGAAGGTATTGTCTGGAGCCGGGCTGTCTCCAGGGCTGATACAGTGGCAAACCAAGACCACGTCAGGACCAACAACTTACTGTGATCTCCTAAGCCTTACAGGCTTGTACATATTTTCTGTGAGTAGGAAATATTTTTATTTCTAGACAGACCCTCAAAGTATCATGAAATGGAGCTAGATGTGTGCAATACTGTATTTGACCTCATGCATTCTGCCAGCTTCAGTGTGAACTTCGGCATGAGCCTATGGGTTTCAATACGAGACTGAGCTCCAGAGGAAGTTCATCTGACCCTCCAGGGCTTTATAGGAGCTGGACATGCCTTAAGGAACAGCACAGGCAGGATTGTTTATTTCTCCTTTGGAGAACAGAGGTCAGGAAATCATCTGGCCACACCTGCTAAATGACTGAACAGCCCTAGTCTGTATGTCTTACTCAGACAGGTGATGAAGACAAAATAAAGATTAAATTAACTAAAAAATAGATACATTGAGATAAATCAGCTTATCACATTGACATTAAGATACCTGAACTATAACTATGAGAATCTGTTTTTCTTTGTATTTGGTCTTACACAAGTGACAAAGAGACAATATATGTTTTTCTTCTGAATAAACTGTATAAAATTATATTGAGACTTACAGGTATAATAATCTTACCAGGCACAGTAAAGGAAAAAAACCCACAGAAATTAAATGAGCAATTTTGAACCAGTTCAATGATCCCTTCATTTTATTATAACTCACATCACTTTCATAAAAGAAAATCACATCTTGAAGAACTGCCTCAGTAGAACACCCACCTAATTGTGTGTTTCAAAAAGATTTAAAACTTGGATTGAGTGATCTGACGAATCAAATCTTTATATACCAGAGCACTCCTGAGCATGGTAACAAAACACTTGAAAAGGAAAGTAGAAATATATTTGGTCATCCAAAAAAACTTTTTTAGTCTATTAAGTAAGTCAAAAGTTATAAAAGTGAAGGTAATAAACAGTTTGGGTTTCTTTTTTTTTTTTTCTTCTCAGTAAAAGGAAAAAAAAAAGATAAATGGGAATGAACAAGTGAATTTTAGCACAGCTGAAAGGATGCATAAGAAAACAGTTTTCATATTTCTTGGTGATATGAAAATGGGATCAGAGGAGAGAAAGAAATCTGTATTTATTATCTTTGTAACCTATGGCAGTAAAACTAAAACAAGTTTTCCCTGAGGAAAAAGAGGAATTTCTCATGAGAGAAGGATATTTTTTTCTGTAAATACATTTGTCTCCCATCTCATCTCATCTCATCTCTCTGTGTGATGGCCACTTTTCATCTCTGGGACTCATCCTGCTCCTTGGGTGCCTGCCTGGCTGGCCAGCATCTCTGGGGGTCCCACAGGTGGGGAGGGCTGTGGCAGTGCAGGGGCCATGGAGTGTCAGACCTTGCTGCAGCCCAGCACCCAGAAGAGCCCTTATGCAGGGCACAGCTGCTCTTACTTCAAACTGTGTTTAATAAATTCCCTTTTTAATTGTTTGTTTGTTTGTTTGTTTTTTCAACTGATGGAACTGTAACAATTAGGAGAGTTCAGGACCTGTGGGGTGCATACAGCCCCTGCCTACATTTCTACAGTATTTTTCTCTAACTTTGCTCTTTAACCCAAAGCCATCTCTGACAGTCTCAATTTTTCATAATCTCTTTCTGACCAAAGATAATATGAAGATTTTTTAATTTGCTGCTTTTGATCTTTGATCTCATTCATGTTAAGATGTCAGATGAATAATCTATTTTTTTCTGTTACAACCCAAAAGTATCATAAAAAGTCCACAGGCCAGAGATTTGTAGAGGAGATGTATAAGAAATTGAGATGCCATATTTCTAACATATAACACTCCTACACATCAGTGCACAAAATAACCCACAGCTCCAGTTCACTTTAGTGTGACAAAAGCAAAAGAGAAGCAAAAATTTGAGATTGCTAGAAAAAATTGAGCTGTGATATATACTGGTATTCAGATTCTTCAGAATTTTTTTTTTGCAGGAAAGGTTGTGTTGCAAATTTTTTCACATTTATTTATTTTAAACGTTTATATTTGTGAGCTTATTTAAATAAAGTATGAGATTGTGGTACATACGCATATGAGTTATATATGTATACATTTTATATTACATTGACCAACTGCTGTATGCACATAAAACTGGTAACATGTCTTAAAAATTCTCAGCAGATTCAATTTTTTGGTTCTCTGTCAATTATATAATAAACATTGAATTATTCCACTTGTTTCATAAGTTTTAGGAAGAAGTTGCCTCTTGCAGTGTCATTTTACATCTTATGCTAACTTAGACATCCAAAGTAATATAAATGTGTTTTCTTTCTTCCACAGAAACTCCAGCTTAGTATGCCACCTGAAGACACTATTTTTTTCCCCCTCAAAATCATAAAAATTTAGAACTTAACTCAAATTTGTGAGAATCACCTGGAAGGAACGCAGGAGGTAATACAAAGAAACCTCCTTCTGGTCTAGTCATTTTGCAGTATGAGATCCTTCACTCCTATAACACTCTTCTTTGCAGACAAAGATATAAAACAATACTCTTGGTATTCAGGAGGGTATATTGAAATGTAAAAAATCCTCTCTTGGTTATTAGATCTTGCACTCTACAACTACAGCAGTTACAGTGTCTGTGAAGATCTAAGTGACCACATTACATTTCACTTGTTCAGCTGAATAAAAAGTGTGTGTGTATATATATATATATATATCTCAATTAAAGTCAAAAATCTCACCAAAGATTGCTTTGTTGTATCATTGAACTTCCTGTCCAGTTTCCACAAGTTAGACTTTGAGGTCAAATCTGAACATTTCAGGCACAAAGAGAAAGGGGCAGATTTGACACCCCACAGAAGAAAAAGTTGATACAGCAGCAGCATACAAATATAACAAGATTCAAAAATGACCTTGATAGAAAGTGTCACAAAATAAATGTATAGATTAATAAATTGTGAAATCCCAGACAAAACACCAGTTCCTTTAAATTTCTCACAGAACTGAATTCTCATAGATATTCTTGGGGTTGTTTTTATATTTGTTTGTGTCGTGACAGGTAAAAGAATTCTAAAAGAAAGGCTTCACAAAACCAGTCCTGCTCTGCTAAATTTCCAAACTTAGCCTGTCACTTCTAAGTAATTTACAAGTTCCCAGGCAAAAACAATCTGGATATGAAAACTCGTTAGCATAACAACCTATTCTTGGACTGAAAAACAAATGGACCTGCAATAACAAGGGATTTGTCCCATGAGAATCAGTAAAGAAAATATGTAAAAAATGCAAGAATAGAGAAATTTGATAGGCAAGTAGAATACCTTTTACTAACCAATAGAGTAATTGGCAAGAAAGCTATGAACCAATTAAAGTTGCACAAGAGGTCTGTAAAAACTGTATGAAATGGGTTGTGAAAATAAAGAATGGGCTTTTCCTTGGTGAAGATAATGGAGTCTCAGCTAACTTATTGCAATGGTTTGTTGCTTTGGTTTTTTTCCTTAATTTCTGAGGTACTGAGGAAAAGGTACTTCCATTCCTGCCCATCCCAGCAGGCAGCAGGTGTTTAGCAGGCCTGAAAAACAAAAGCCACCTGATTTCAAGAGAGAAGGGTACACACTGAAGCAAGTGGAATACGCCATGCCAGGATATTTCTAATTTATAATTAATAATAATACAATTATATTGCATCACATTAAAACTCTGAAATAAATGATGCTTTGACAGTGATTTTATAAAAATTTATACTTTAAGAAAACAATCTGAGTTCTATGATAAACCACTATTTATTACAGAAGATGTGGCACAGGTTTATCTGGTCAAACAATTACTTCTGATATAAAACCAATCCAACAGGCTTTACAGTATGTTCACTGTCTCTGCAGATATTGTAAACTACATGATTCCCAGAATCTTTGATATGCATTCAGTACCATTACATGAACTAAATATTATCCTCTTAAACTACCAGAATCCAATCTAAATGAAAAAGGTTTTTAATATAGTGTTTTCTCTTCTTGTGTTGGAAATTAGTCTATGAACTGTCTTCAATTCATTCTGCTGTATAAATTGCTAGGAAAATTGATACTATTTTTCTATGAAAGCAGGGTATGTGCACAAGGTCACAATGTCCTAGATACAAGTTACAAGGGATGTCTTTGGTCTGTTTCATCCTTTTCTTCTGAAAACAATCAAGTAACTCTGCAAGACCAGTATGTGAAGTAGCCTTGCAGCGCACCAGTGCTGCTTCTGGACTAATAGGAGGTGATGAGTTTTTATTTCAATGATGCTCCCAGAACTGGTGAGACAGCAACCAAGGAACCTCCTATTTATGCAGAGAGCAGTCTTTTGCAGAGAGCCAGTCTGTCAAGAAACATTTTTCTATTTTTCTCTCCCCTTTTTAATATTCTCTTACTTTCCCCGATCTCAACATTATGAGGGGAAAAATCTGCTTAGGAATGGGCAAGAAATTGTTGAAATATGGACTCTGTTTTTTGTTGTCAAATGTCATTACATCAGGTTTCTTTTAGCTCACAAATATGTTCATGCCTCTGTGCGGGTCTTTTTTCTAAAGTACTATTCCTAGCCCCTAAAATAATCTCCTCAGCTCTTAAAATTCAGGACTTGCTTTTGGAAATCACATTGGAAAACTGCTGATAGACAACCAGCCTTAGTTAGAATGTTTTGGGACAGGCTCATGAAAAGAAAAAAGCCTAATAGTTTGTGTTAATTTTGTGTTTCTTGGGAATCACATGGATAGGGCCATTGTCAGTCAGAATCACATGGATAGGGCCACTGAGTCATTAAACTTTTGTGCTCTACTTAGGTACATTAAAAATACTTCCTGAAGATCTTTGGTACTTTTCATGAAGATTGCTGGCTTTAATATATTTATTTATGTGTGTATGTATGTATTTCCTTATTTTTTATTTAAATAAAAGCAGCAGAAGCCATTTTTCCTCCTGTCCTAGTTCTGGAGAAGTTTTCTTGCAGTTTTTATAAATATATTCACATTCTAGTGTGGTCAGTTTTAGTCTACAAATTAAGTCTTTTACTTGTGGTCTTTTGTCTGTAAAATGTGATTAATTTTAAATTAAAGCATGACCCAAACAACACTTGAGACTAAACTGAAATGTGTTATAAAATATGTATATTGATTTTAGCCAAATGGGATCTTTTTTGATAAAAATACCCTTTGATCCATAGTTAGTGCACCAAAAAGTAGCTTTCCTGACTTTGATCATACAAAGACATAGAGAAGATGTCAGACATGAAATAAATAAGTGAGAAGTGTGGAAAAATGAATGAGGTGACATAGCACTGTTTGAGTTTTGTTGTACTTGCTGTACACTACTAGAACAAGCACTCCTTGCTAATACGATGGAACAGCCCAACAATTTTCAGGCACAAAGACTACTTGAGGGAAAATTCAATAAGTTAAGAATACTAAACTGTAATCAGACCTTGGGGAAGAAGCAGTATTGAAACACAACTTTTTTTTTTTTTTTGACAGTTTTGAGTGTAGCTCTGGTAGTCTGTTTCAAAAACTGTCAAAATGATGATAAGTGGTCTTGGGAGTGTAGTTTTGATTCTTACACCAAATAATCTGGCTTCCTTCTTAGTATTAGTGTTATTAGCAATTTAAGAAGTCTGATTTTTGAAGGAGAAAAGATGCTAAAATAGAAAAATGACTGTGCTGAATGTAGAGTAATTACTTTTCATGACATCCTCATTGAAATCAATTGCATTGACTAATTAAGACATCTAAGCTGAAATCAATAGGATCTGACAGCTAACACCTCCCTGTAGCAATAAGCCAGTATCAACAATTTTGCATCTATACTGATGTTAAAATTACCCAACCTTATTTCCTTTGCTAATCAGTACTTAACGTTTTCCTGAACAGCAAAGCCATTCCCTATCTAACATGCTTCCCATATTCCAAAACAAAAGCTGATGGAACTGCCACACCTATATACCTTCTGCCATGTGGTGCACATTTGCAGCTTGTTACCAAAAAGCCATGACTGACCTGATGTTTGGGTTCTCAATCCTAAAATGCCAGTTGACTATAGCAAGGCAGTTAAAATATATGTCAAGGCCAGGAGTGTCAAATACAGAGACAATCCAGAATAGGAAAGAAATTCCGCGACTAACACTGGCTTTTATTTTGATTCTTTCACCACTGAGCCTTTAATGGGAAAGCCTTTGGGTGGATGGTTCCCTTCCTCTGAGAGTCTACCCTGTCTTTCCTCATGTTTTCAATTTTCCTTTAGTAGATTTCTGATATCTATGAAAATCTGTGCTATATTACCCCTGCACATATCCTCAGTGCACAGTAGAACAGGTTCACAGAAATCATGGCAACTTGAGGCTTTCTGGAGCTGGAAAGGAGAAAGAAACAACTAATGAATCAAAATACACTGTGTGCCATCCAGTAGATATGCAGTGTAGGTTTGTTTTTCTGCTGGTTGGATTCTGAGTCTTGTTGAAACTTCTCTTCCTTCTGAATTTCTTGGCAGACATGATGGTCAACAATGTTTTCCTTCTTTAGTTTGCAATTTGATGTTGTGACTGTTCCTCAAATCATGCTGATGAGAATGATTGTCTTCATTAAAACAAGCACAATGCTTTGACAATATGCTCAAAGACCTTGAAGACAGATCAGGAAATTCAAGGAGAACAAGGCATATCAGAAATGTCTTCTGAATTTTCCTATTGTCTCTAGAATTCACTTCTATTCATTTCCAGATATTTTTCCTTCCAATGGTTGTTGGGTTTTTGCACAGTTTGTTTTCCTCTTTAATTCAGGGCCAAATGAATATTATTGCTTTTAAAGTAGTTGTGCATAGCAGAGTAGAACCATGATTTCCAACCACTAATGGTCATAGTAAACAACTGTTTGAAGACATATTAGAAACTTGATGTGTATGTTTTCTCTTTTTCTCAAATGCAAGCACATTTATTTGGAGATGGAGTACAAATTTAAGAATGCCTTTATGTGGCCTATGTGCTTCAATTTGTGATTTTTAAAGCTAAATCTCAGAAATTTTTAAGAACCCCTAGTAACAGCATATCCTGTCCCAATTGCAAAATAATAATAATAAAAATCCAAAATATATTGTAAGTTGCAATCTTTCATATATCAAATTATCTCTTCATAATTTCTGAGCCAAAGTACTTCCATAATTTCTTGTCCTTCAAAGGATTTTGCAGATGCCTGGATATCAACAAAAAAGAGGTTATATGATTCATGCTGGAAAAGAACTGAAGTCCACATTCCCTAAGAAAGCAGTAAATCTTGATATTGGACATATTAAAAATTTACTTTAAGCACCATTTGCTTTCCAAGAAATTTCTTAGTACCTGCATGTTGTATTTTATTTCAGAAGAAATAAGAGATTTAAATTTGAGTTGTGCTGAATATTTTATCCTGAACTGGGCTGGCAAGAACATCCTTGTCACAGCGGCTGTTCATCTTATTTATGTAATGTCTGACATAGCTTTGTTCAACTCAATAGAGTTTGTCTATTGGATCAGGGCCCAGAGAATTTAATCACCTCTGATTAGCTCACTTAAAGAAACATGGCTTAGAAGGAGAAGACTGCACTCAAGCTGAAAGTTCCACCCCTCTTAGGAAAGCACATTTAACCTGATTCAATGTCCTCTGAAATGTTATTCTCTGCAAATGTTACTTCTCTGCAAGTGCCACCACGAAACCCAAAATCTTTACTGTATTCTTCAGCAATTGTCAGCATTTTCTTCAAAGCTGTGGCTACAAAGGAGACCACATTACCTAAAAATGTGAAAAGATGGTAAAATATCGAAATTTTGATGTGGTAGGAACCAAATTGAATTGTGGTTAATGACGAGAAGTATCATAGCATAAAGAGCTCACATAGCTCTTTATGTGAGAAAAGTAATGTTTTATACACAGACTGTGAACTTAGGAGAAATGGATTTAGTTTCTCCATTTTTTCAACATGTATCTTTTGGTAAATGTCTTGGCCCTGATGGATCTTGGGTTCTTCAACATAGGCTTGAGATGGTTCTTAGGCACTATCCTCTAAATCACTGTCCACAGCCATGTAGGAGGGTATGGACAGGGGGACACTTGCTCAGAAGAGACACATTGCTCAGAACTGCGGTTAATGAAGCACATATCTGCAACACAGATCTCTTGGAAACAAATTTGTGTCAACACAAGGCTGAGTAAGTGCTAATATCCCTTTCCTTGTGGTGGGAAAAACTGGATTCAGATCCCTGTTCTGCCTTTGTCGTGGCAGTGGTCTAACACAAGTAGATAGATGAATAGTGTTAGAAGAAAAAGACACTCCTTTTTTCTTACTACATCATTTATAAAGCACAGAGTAACACCAATAAGACAAATTTACAGTTCAAGTGTTTTGCAATTGAGGTATTCACATGGGAACTAGCAGAGCTAGGACGAAAATTCTTGCTCTAGTTCCAGCAGCAGCAGAACTTGAGTGCAGGCCTACCTCTGTGTGAATGCTTTAGACTTCAATTTACTCCTTGCTCTTTCTGGTATTTTCTTTGCAAAACAATAAAACCAAGTTTAGGTTCATGAGTCTCATGATGGGTTAATGAGTGGGGATTTGAATTTGTGATGTCTTGAATTTTGCAATACCTCGTTACTTTTAAGAGGACACACGTTTAAGTTTCTGTCTTTTTTCCCTTGTCTACAATGAATGAGATATTGGTGCTTCTCACATTCTATAAGTGCAATCATAAAATTGCAGGTAATGGGGCCATGTGAAATCTGTGCCTGGATATCTAGTAAGGCAGTAGCTCATGGAGGTAGTGAGCCAATGATTTACAAAGGCTGAAAAGAGAAACTATTTGAAAAGAAACATCTCTGGGTTACAGACTCCACTGGGTACTTCTTTTCTAGAGGTTTCAGGTGTTCAGTGTAAGAAGAGCCATTTTTCTGCAGAGCTACTGCAGAAAAATAATTTCCATGTGAGAAGTGGGAAAGGAATTCTATAACAATTAAGCACGTGGGTTTTGTCATGAAAAGGTTGTTGCTAACCTCTTTTTCCATCTCTGTGATATCAAAGAAGAAGCTTCATACTTTGAATATGGTATAAATACTATAAACAGGGTAAAAAAAATTGCATCTGCATCCCATAAAGTATTTACATCAATTCATTCAAATAAGAGTCTATAAGCAAAGCATTACATAGTTTAAATAACAAGGTTCACATACCAGGTTTAAGCCTGCAGAGCTCTGATACTTCTCAGGAGAATACCTTCCATTTTAAGTGCATTATATTCATTATTCCTTTCCTCTCCCTTCTTTCTTCTTACATTTTAATTCATTTTGCAGCTTTCTCTTCATCACATGGGCTTTTATTTTCAAAATAAGCCATTTGTGCGGTATCTTTTCCAGTGCCTTTGGAAAATTTAAATATATAATGCAGCTACATTCCCTTTATCTGTCATGCTAGCAGTATCTTCAAAAAGTCTAGTGTATTTGTAAAGCAAGTGCAGCTCTCCTAGCATTCTTACTGCATCTTGTTAACTAATCCCCTTGTCACCACCTTACTTTCACTTTCTTCTGTCACAAATTAATCCATCAACAATCATGTAATTCGAATGATCTGGTTTCCTTATTTTTCCGTGAAGTGACATTAACTCGCATTTGAGTTGTAAGAAGAGTGCATAGTTTTCACAGAATAAAATATAATCAAATCTTACTACTTTTAAATGCTACTTGAAGGCTTTGCTCACTGCCATGCAATGCTGTCAAGGATACTTAAGAATTTAGGCAGAGATAAAATGCAGATTGGTTAAGATCTGGGATCCAGACCTTGATGGAGCCAGTGTAAAATTTCCCGTTGACTTTGCTGCCAAGGCATTCACATATCCTCTGCTGGGTGCAAGAGACTTCATTTTCCAGTATTCTGGGGAGGTGCAAGTAGAGCTCCTTGGCTGTCATGTTAAACTGAGAAGGGAGAAGCTAGACTGGTATTATCCCATATAAAAACAAACAAACAAACCAACAACATCAGGAAGAAAGCCCTCCAACACTACAGAAGTGAGCATGTATTGCTTATGAAAATAATACATGAAAGACTAGGGAGTCACCCCTAGCTAGAAGTTTAGGTTTTCTGGACTGTTACCAACAATAATATGCTACTAGCAGGCAGAAACAGTGCAAGCAGAAACTAAAGCCTTGAGCAACTGCTGCCTCCTTGTTTCAAATAGAAGACAAAGGACTGTGAAAGCAATAACCAAAAAAAAGTATAGTTTTAACAGGTAATCCCATTTTCCGGCTGACTAGAACCATTTGACTTTTGTCCTTGCTTTATTCAGTGTGTCCCAAATAAACAAATGTCTCATGTAACACATACCTTGCTGAGGGCTCTTGCAGATAGAGATAGGGGACTTGTTTTCAGTTGTGTTGAATTTCCTTTAGCTGTATTACTCCAGTGCAAAATAATTGTAAATATTTTTGAACTCAGCTTGATGGCACTTATATGCCTCTTGCTTTTTATCATGAAGCACGTGTGACAATACAACATAAAAGACAACTGAGAATTAGCCCAAGATAGCAGTTTAATAACTTTTTCCCAAATGACCTACCCAAAGCCTCCAAACAACTTTTACAACCTTTAATTTCTTTAATGTCTTTCATCTCATCAAAATTTTTGAAATTAGGTGCTTCAAGTAGTTTCACATAAAAATTACATCTTAGAACTCTGTGGAGAACTTAACTACACCATTTGGAAAGGAGGAGATCCATAGCAAGGAAAAAATTACTATCATGATCTCACATGAGATTGGTGAACCTCATGCAATATGGAATCCTGTATTCTCTTTTATAAAGTAACGTGGAAGGCTTGTTAGTGTGAAAATTTTATATATTATAGGCTTTTTTTAATGCATGCACTCCCCTCCCTCACAGACATGGCCAGTTTAAAAGCTAACAAATATTTTTACTTTTATTCTTTTAATCTGCAGTAAGGAGACTAATTTATGCACAGCTCCTCACTTAGGCCAAAATTTGCTGTTTTCAAGATATATTTGTTTCTTGATCTCTTCATAATTAAAATTTAGGGGGCTTTTTTATTTTTTTTTTCCTTTCAGCTAACTCTTGGAAATATCTGGAAGACTTTTACAGCCTAAATAATTTTATTTTAGGAAGAATCCACACCCAGGTAAATTCAGATTGCAATATAGATATGTCAGGAAGTTATAAAGGTCTGAATTTGATATGATGAACATGAAAAGGGCTGTTATTGACGCTGTATTGTAATGGAATCTGTACCAACAGTCTCCCATGCTGAGAAGGAAGACTCATGTTTTATACATCTGATTCATATGATGGCAAGAAAGACACACTTTTGAAGCCAGAGATGTTTTACAGTCATGCAGTTGAGGAAGAGGGATGCAAAGAAATTTCTCTGAGAGTAAAGAACAGTGTCTGGAGTGAGGAGTAAAAGATGTAGAGGAAGTAATTTTTCTAGCTAGGGCTCTCAGGCAGAGACCATGTGGTGTGAAGATTTTGTAAAAGGTCACAGATAATGCTGTGTTCAACGTGGAAGCCAAACAGTGGGTTCACCCAGGGAAGGGTGAGAACACCCAGCCATGGACAAACCTTGTGTGAAACCTCACAGCTTGCAGGGGCAGCCCTCCACCCTTGGCACCCTTGGCATTGTGCCTCCTTGCCTGGCAAGAACAGCTTTGAGCTATTTTCTATTTTATGGCATAAAACTCTTTCTATAATCTTCCCATGTGAGGATAGGGACTGGGCTTTTCTCGAGAGAGAGGGCTTGAATACTGCCCACTCTTAAGGAGGCTCATGCAATGGCCTTGCCTGAGTCCCCAGGGCACCATCTACAAATTATGCTCTCTGTAGGTCTCAGTTTGCCTATCTGCAAAGAGAGAACATTTAATCCATGCGGCATCCGTAACCCTTGAAGACATCTGAAAATAAGCAGTAGTTGAGTACAGATGACTACTAAATGTTCGTGCTGTTAGAAACAGGTTATAAAAAATGTGTGGACCAGCTCCAGAGATGAGTTTGGGCACAGGCAGGAATTTGCAGATGCAAAATGGGCACACACAGCAGTTGCACACAGTGGGGCCCAACGGTTCATTATTGTTTTCATGATATTTTTCTCATTTTATAGCTTTGGTTTTTTATTTCAAGCACTAGCCATTGGATGTAAAGTCAATTATTGCCCGTGCATGAAAGTTATTCTTTCTCATTTGCACCTCTTTTTATTATGGCAATTGAATTCTCATCATTGACCCATATTTATCCTTATCCCTATAGGATATAGACTTTTTCAGTTCTTCGCTCCGTTGCTGTACTGTATTGATCAAGCAATTTGCAACCTTGTCCTTCCTTCAACATCATTTACAAATATCCATCTGTCTAGCTCCCTGTCTCTCCCAGGTAAATATTTGGTGGATGCAATCTTCTCCAGTATAGCATGGAATTATTTCTGTATTTAAATGCCACATTATATACATAAATGGATGCACAGTATGTAAAAATTAATGAAAAATCTCCCTGAAGATGTCAAGCAAACTCTATTGATAAAGACAAGTGAGAGAGAAAAGTGACTTAAAAATAGACAAATAAACGAAAAAAAAAAGATAAACAGCAATTTGTATATAGAGGACAGTCCTAATAATTGTATTCTTCAGCTTTCAGAACAACAACAAAAAAGCCCAAGGAAAGAGAACACTCTGTCCCTTTGTTGGAGAACACACATTTATTCCTTTTCTCCCTAAAAAACCCAACTTGTATGGTCAAATTTGGATCACTTTTGTATTGGCGTAACACAGTTTCAGAAAAATTATTTTCAGCCTGTGGAAGTGATATAAAACCAGATCCGTTTACGGGTCAGTGTCGTTGCTTTCACTTTCATTTTAACACTAGTGTTCTTTTACAAAGTTTACTCCCCTATATACAAGCTGGATCTTAAGACCAAAGTCTTCTGATAAGGCTCTGCTTTTATGAAGGAAGAATTTTTATGTTACAGGAAGAGAATTTTTATACTGTTTGTGAAAAGTAAAGTGTTTAATTTGTGCTATAGAGTGTACCAGCCTCACAAAGAAAAATGGCTTCTTAATACTTTAAAAAGGATATAGAATTTTGAGAAAACTTTTCTAAAGAAAGGAAATAAATGAATGCTTATAAGAGCTTTTCCAATTTTCAGTTTGCTTATATATACATATATGTATATGTATATATAAAAGTACCTATGTATATAATTATATAATTATATAAATTTTTTAAAAAAATTTTTTGTAGACCTCCTGCTTTAGCTGCCAAATCAGTGTCTGAACTCTTCCTGCTACCCTTTTCAGCTTTCCATAGGTCTCTAAGTTTCTAAAGTTGGGGTGGACCCCAAAGGGCTTCTCACAGAGGTTTAACTGTTGGACTGAGACCTTGATGCATAGTACATGTGAGCTTGCAAAACTCTAGTGTGTTTCCTAGCACTGAATTTGAAAACTCTGCATAAAGCATTGAGGTTTGTTTCTTTCTTTGGTAGCCTTTTCACACAAATTTGTACCCAGTGGTTCTCTAAGCTTGCACAGGATCCAGAGCGCTGAAAGTAGATGAGGAGTAGTGATGTGCTCCCACTTGATGTTGGTTCAGATCACTGGAAGAATGTTGGTATAAACAAAGAGCTGCAGGCCGTGTCAGAGCCCCTTCTCTCTGCTTAATCCACAGCTCAGTTAAGAAGTAACACATTTTTCTTCATTCAGGACACCTTTTATCTTCTTTCTGTCTCGTGTGTCTGTGGGGTATTTTTTTTCTCCTCTTTGCTTTTGAACTGCTGCTGAATGTTGATGAGAGAGTACTTAGGCCAATCCTGGAGTGGTTTTGCATTATTGTGGGCTTTTTTTCCCCTTCAGGTCTGGCAATACCTGATTCCTGCATTTAAGAACACCATGTGGCTTAAATTGTCTGAATACTGGATGTTGTTCTATGATTACACCTTTCCCCAACTCTCTCGATGAAAAAAGATGCTTTAGAAGATAGGACAGAAAAGTTTCTCAGTGAATTTTGCAAAAGAACAAAACTACTCTGTCTTCTCTGCCTTGTGAGCAAAAAGCACAGGATGGAGTCATATTGGAGAGGAGAGAAAACAGAAGTTCAACTCTGTTGTTCTGGGTCAGTAGGTTCCAAACGTACACTTACTTTTACATCTGTTGCTCTGATTTATAGACAAGGTGGAGGTTAACTGTTTTCTGTTTTCCTTTTGCTACAACTTCCTCTGAGCTC
The DNA here is from genome assembly GCA_013400435.1 of Pycnonotus jocosus. Classification (NCBI taxonomy): domain Eukaryota; kingdom Metazoa; phylum Chordata; class Aves; order Passeriformes; family Pycnonotidae; genus Pycnonotus; species Pycnonotus jocosus. The sequence goes on from VWYP01004541.1 coordinate 243,182, forward strand.
AGAGCATATGCTTTCTTGATAGTATTTAAAAAGAACCCTTGGGTTAGCTTTTTTCAGGCGAGAGATATTTGCCTTGACCTGGTGAAAAGTCTCATTTTAAAATTGTATCTACTATGCTTGGTAAAAAGCCCAGAAACCATTTCCACTCAGTTCTGTTTTGTAGGATCTAGCTGTACTTTTAGTGGAAGTGGTTAAAAAAAAAGAAATGTGCCCCCAACTCTTGTTTCCTCCCACTGCAGCTGTGATTGCTGGGGGTGCTTGAAACAAAAATGGATGCTTTTCTGTGCTGGTTTGTGCTAGAGAGGTGAAAACATTAAAGCCAGCTCTGCAGAATGGGAGCAAATGAGGTATAGACAGATAGAAAAATGCCAAGACAAAATTTGCTGAGACGAAGGGAGCTACAGAGAGTCCTGTACCAGGTAGGGAGAGATTTAGCTAATACAGGGGCAGGTACAAACCCCTGCTTCTGTCTTGCATTGATGCACTTCTGCCACAGGTAGGGCAGGCATAGAAAAAATAGTTGCCATTCTCTGTATCATCTGAAAAGTCCTGACAGGCTTATACCATAGAGAAACCTTTTCAGAAAGCTATTGAAAAAAATGGTAAACAGGAGTGAGACTTCCCCAAAGCTGCCAGGAAATGTGCTGGTACCAGTCAGTAGGGGAAAATATTTGCCCAAGGGTTTTGTTCTAGGGCAGATTCCCTGATGTAGCTTAATCAGTAGAACAAAAAGTCTATTGTGGACTACTTGTGTGCACCCTTAATAGGATGTATGCAAATCCATTGGGCTTAATGGCACTATTCATGTATGCAAAGGTGGACACCAGTGCTTTAGGCCTCCCAGCCAAGCCATTTTGTTGTCAGTTCAATAGAAAAAGCAAATAATTTCCCCCAGCTCTTACCTTGGCTGCAGTTGCCAAAGTACTGGTAGGAGAAATCTGAAATGAAATAATAATTTTGGATATGTATAAAGAAAAAGATTGAGGCTTTGTTGCCAAACAAAGAAAACAATAATTCCCGTGGAATTTTATTTTGGTGACTTTTTAAGAAGCTCAAACCTTAAAAAAGCTTGTAGTAACTATGAACAGAAAAAGCTTGCTGCAATTTGGGATTTGCATGGCCATTGAAAAATAAGCCATAGTTCAAATCAGGGGACCACTTATAGATTGCGAAGATTTTCCACTGAATTCAGTCTTTTGAGGTAATGCATTTCAAAAATCATGCCTTCTTTGAGCAATGGTGGCTTGAAGAATACAGTTCACAGGGTAAAATATCAAAATGTTTTGTACTGCAAAGCAGGCAGCAACAAACATTTCTCTGTAGGAATGTGTAAAAATGCAGTGTTCTGTCTTGTAATGGATATCTGTCTATGAGGTAATTCTACTATCTTGCAATTACATGCCTGAAGACATTAATAGCATAAAACATATTTTAAAAGTAATTGGTAAACCTATTAATTTCCACATCTCCATGTTTTTGTCATTTACCATGAAATACTTAACTGTCTTTTGCATTGTTTCAAAAGACGTGTCCATATTTAAATAGAAACCTCCTTTCATTGCCCATGCTGCATGTTTCATTTTATCTGTATGAGAAATGTGAAACTAGGGAATTAATAATTATTTCACTTGGAAAGGTATGAAGCAAATTCCATTGCCTTTGTCTGATTAGAATCTTCCCTGCTGGTTTAATTAAAAATGGCCATGTGACAAGCAAAGAAAGCATCTCTCCTTTGGGGTGGAGGGGGGAGGAGGGAATGGTATTGTATTTTCTGGTAAACAGTGAATCCTGAAGCTCCAGAGTTGTAAAATTTAAATGCTTAATGCAAATGAAAAATGCAGACTCAGGTCAGCTATAGACAAATGTCACTAGACTGGATGGAAAATGCACTGCAGGCAGAAAAGATGACATTTATCAGTCATCCATACATCAGTAACTAAAACAATTTTAGGGTTGTCTAGACAGGCATCTATTATTCCTTAAATTTAAAAGCTTTAGTAGAAAGACAACAGCAAATGCTCTATTTATATTTTTTCCCTAGATGAAACAAGATAGGAAAAGGAAAAATCATAGTTTTCAAAATGAAAAGTACAAATTTTCTTTTCTTTTTCTTTGACTTTTTCTTTAAAATCTTTTTTGGCTCTCTGGGTAAAGGAGATTTTCTTGGCATGTTCTGAATGCAATTTAAGTGAATTATCAGAGTGTGCATGCAATGCTGGCTGTAATTATTACAGTACAGCCCTGTAATATTGAGCTTAATTACTGTGTACAGTGTTTGGTCTTTATGTTTTCTGCTTAATTTACCCTGTATAGTTAACGTGAATTTAGTGGAATCATTATGCACCTTTTGGGTTTCTTCTTTGGAAAAAAGTGTTTATATCTTCAGGAGAAGCAAGCTAGAATAGATACAAATATTGAAGTAAATCATTCTGGTAGATGGATCCCTTCCCTCTGATGCTTCTGTAGAGCCACAGTTCTGCAAACATATACTGATACACTGAATTAAGATCTGTGAACTGTCCTATTAACTGCCACAGGAAAACTTGCAAGCTTCAATTTCAACTAAATATTTTCACTACATTTTTTTCTTTTAATTTTTACTCCATATGGTAGCAAGCATTTTTGCAAGAATGTGCACAAAATTGCAATTATTCTCTCTACCATGCAGAGCATATAGTACAGTTTTTGGAATGAATTAAATTATTTGTGCGATGAAATTGTTTATACTGCTGCTTTAAGATTAATCTTTGGATATGCTATAATTAAGCAGAAACAGTATAGCCCAGCCCATCTGCAGACTGTTCTCCATTAACACCTCTTTTGTTTTCAGATCTTGCTTTTCTTTCACTTCCTCCAGTAGGAGGAAACAGTGTCAGGTTGCCTCACTGGCAGCAGGGCTGGAGTTTTTGTTAGTCAAACCCTGGCCCTTACTGCCAGAGTTCAGAGCCCTTCACGTGTAAGGTAAGTTCTAGATGTCCCATGCAGATCAGGGAAACTTGGTAAAAATGCAGAAGCAAATCATGCTGCTTGCACAGTGGGCCTCATAGTGTGCTGACTTTTGGAAAAGATTGATGCTTTTAATGGGCCACAATGGAACACAGACTGCTTGTCAAGAAGCTTCAAGAAAATTATTAAAAAGTGAATATTATAAAATAAAAATCAGGGGGTTCAGCTGTGAATATGCCATTACATTCACCTTCTTTCAGGAGAGGTGTGACAACTCTACGCTTTGAAAATGTTGGGGGTTTGGTTAGGACTTGTTCTGTCTTTTCCTGCCTACAGCTCTTCCAAAGTTCTTACCTTCTGTGTCTTCTGGGAAGGGGTGATGTATTTGTATGACACCGTGGTTCCCATATTTTGTCCCCTTGGGAATGTCAGGCAAAGGTAAAGAAACTGAGCCATAGAGGGATTTTAGTAGCCATGCCCTGGAATCACTCATGTCTAGCTGCATGTGAGTATCTGGAAAGAGCTTTAAAGCAATGAAATACATTACTGTATACAAAATGAATACCGAAATAAAGTATGGACACAGTAAATTCCCATATCTTTAATCTGGCAGAGGTCATAGGACCTCATCATTGCATCAATGTGTCTAAGTATCTGAAGGGTGGGGATGAAGATGGATCCAGGCTCTTCTCAGTGGTGCTGAGCAATAGACAAGAGGCAATGGGCAGAAACTGATGCACAGGATGAATGTGAGAAAGAATTTCTTTACCGTGCAGGTGACCAAGATTTGGAACAGCTTGCCCAGAGAGGTTGTAGAGTGTCCTTCACTGGAGGTATTCAAGAATTACCTGGATACCAATCCTGTGCCTTTGTGCAGGATGATCCTGCTTGAAGCAAGGATTTTAGACCAGAAGAACCACTGTGGTCTCTTTCAATCTTACCCATTCTGTGATTCTGTGAAAATTCTGAGTGAATATGAAAATTCAGGGTCCTTTTGATTATAAACATATATAATTCCGGCAGCTTTGTCTCTTATTTAGATGGGTGATCCTGCCGGTATTAGAGGGTGCTGTTCTCTGAGAGAGCCGCCTCACCTGGCGAACAAACAGAAACAACCAGCCTCTGCCGGCTTTGATCCCGAGAACAGAGCATGTGTTGCGGTTGCAAAGGGCCGCCGCACGGCTGGTTCCCGCTGGGAGCAGCGGGAGGCTGCGGCGGGGTCGGAGCTGCCGCGGCCGCGCCGCCCC
>VWYP01004542.1:0-50699 GCA_013400435.1 Pycnonotus jocosus
CTTAAAACCACCTTTTTTTTTTTAGTAATAAAAATTGCTCTTTTTCCTGCCTTGAGCCTGGTTTGTGTGAAGACTAAGGAATATTGTGAGCACAGAAGAGGGAACTGAGCCTGACTGAATCTTAATCCTTGCTCTGGTCTGACTTATGCAGTGGTGTTAGACACCTGAATTCCATGACGCTTAAATGCACCATTGTTGTTAAAAATGTCCTAATGTCATGGCATGCCTCTGTTTTGGCAGTTTCTTCATACAAGTGGAGTTATTCCTCTGCTGGAGCAGGCCTAAGCTAGATTCACATAATTGTCTTCCCAGTGGGGAAGACTGCAGCCATTGTTCTGGACTTAGAAGGCCTCCACCATCATAACCACAAAACCACAAGATGAGCCCAGAAAAATGTACAAAAACAGTGGCTAAAGCAGCCCTCAACCATTCTGCCTCTTCTGGCATCTGAACGCAGCAAGAATGAGTGCTAATCCTCCTCAACCTAATAGCTGAAGGCACAGAGCCCTGCTGAAATGGGAATATTTCCAGTAACTGGTCTGGACTCTAGCTGGATCCCTGGTTCAAAAGCTATGGTATTTAACTCATGGTGGCAGAATAGCAGCTGAAGATTCTGCTTGCGAGGGAGGGAAAGCTTGTACCACTAATTTTTTTTCTATCTTCACATGATAAGCATATGAATTTACAACATTTTAATAGCAGACTTATGCTTAGGGAGGCAGTGGAGTAAAAGGGAGTTACAGCAGTGCCTGTCTTCTGCAGCTGATCAAACACTAATGTTGAAAAAGACTGTTGTGGCCAAACCAAATTTTGCATGCAGAAAAACCATGTTTTTATTTGAAAACTGTCACAAAAACTTGTTTTCCCACCTGAAACTAAAGAAATCACTTTTGAGGACTTTGGTTTTAAATCCATTTTCAGAATTTCCTTTTATTTTGTATTTGAGTAGTCAGTGATGCATTATATGGCTTTACTGTATAATCTGGTTCATATTAATTGTCAAAGTGTTTTATGTTGTTTTTAATATAATGTTCAGGTAATTCTGCAGTCTCTGTTCAGAGGTTTTTGTTTTTAAGGGTAGCATTTCTGTCCAGATAAGGCATTTTACTGAAGTTACTTTATCTCAAGTAAACATGGGCAAATAGGTAACTATCACAATGGGTTCTTGCAGAAACCATTTCTTCAAAAGAAATTTCTTTTTTGAAGAAAATTCAGCAAACAATTATTCCTGTTCCGGATATGACTGTTGTGGGGTTTTTTAAATATTAAAAGCTTTAATGCAAATTGGAATTCTGTGCCTTTTAACTAGCTTCACTGTTTTTATTCTGAAATTACAGGCTTATTTCCCAGCTCTTCTGTAAATTGCCAGGAAACTGGGGCCTGTTGTCTGCTAAGCTTCCACTTTCCTGCTCCAGCATTTATTTTTCCTCTGTGGTTAATACTAGGTCTTATCGTGCATGTTTGGCTTGGCTGAGGTGAGAAAGCAGAAGGAAAAGACTGTGCTGCAGTCATGAAAACATGTAAATTCATTTTCTAGCATAATTTTGTTTCCTCAGCTGCATTTGCATTAATGGCACAAAGCCCCAGCAGCAGGTTCCTGTTCTGAGAGGCTAGGTGAATCCCACCTTGCTGAGTAGGGTAATTCCTGGTGTCTGACTGCCTCAAATCTGGCTGTGGGAATGACTAATCCCCATCAGCACTCTAGGTCTTCTTCAGCCCCTTCTTGTTTTTATTTGGCCCAGGTCATGGCAAAAGTACATGGGTTTATTTGTGAAAGATGTCCATGCATGCTTGATTTGATCCTCGGTTGGTCTGGGAGAATTGTTTCATAGTGGGTCCCCTCAGGAAGCAGAGACATCAAAGACATTTATTCTCAGCTGTGAAGCTGTGAAATACGTGTTTTTTTCCTTTACAAGGATGTTAGCTTCTTTCAGCCCCAATTAACTGCCTGGAGCATGGGGGAAAGGAGTGCGTGAATTTTTAGCAGGAGGGGTTTGGTTATCTCGGACAGTGTGGCCTCAGGTGTCACGGTGATGCTGCTGCAATTTTTTTTTTCTCATTTCCCTGTGCATTTTCATTTCTGCTTCCTCTGTGATAGGCTTTGCTTGTTAAATTATCAGGCCTTGGGGCTGACACCAGTCTTGTTTGCCATCCAGCAGAAAGCTGATTTCTAGCTCAGTAATTAAGAGCATGAGTTGCAACTGTTTGCTGGTTGAGATGGGCGTAGGAGAGCCGAGAGCATTTGAAGTTCCTAACTTCAGGCACCTCATTTACCTGTTCAAGTCGGGGACTGAAATTGCATTAGCAGTTGGTGCAAAGGTAAATCTCCCTAGAGGTCCCTTCACAGCACCTTGCTTTGAAGCATAATTGGGGTGCTCTGACTTGCCCATGGGAGCGACTTGCTGGTGTTGATTTTTCCAGGGAGCTTAGCTCCTGACTTGGGGCAGGCACACTCTGAGTACATGCAGTGCCATCAACAGATGGATGTGGGTGCCCTCTGGGAGCACCATCCCTCTGAGATCCATCACTCTGATACCCTCAGTCAAAACCCATTCCTGTGCTTCTCTCCTGCAGACGTTTGTCAATGATGTGAGGATTCCTGACCAGAAGTACATCACCCTGAAACTGAATGATGTCATTCGCTTCGGCTATGATATCCTTTCTGAAGAGCCTTGGGACTCAGGCTTTGTTGGGGTTTTGTGCTGTTGGCTGCATGAAGAGGTACCAGGGCTTATTGTGACTACTGAGTAAGGTTTTTATTTTGCCTCTTGGAGACTTTGGATGGTTCATAAGCTTGTGTTTCTCCGCCATAAACCTGATTCAGAGCACATTAATCATAATGCCTGTTTTTTCACTGGACTTTGGATCAGGCCCTGCACTGGCAGTACTGACTATGAAAGTGCCTGTTCAGTCTCTTCCTAAGGAAGGGTTGTGTTTTTTTGGTTTTTTTTTTTTTTTTTTTTGGGTGGCAACTGTAGCTGGTACCAGCTGGGAGCATATATAGTTTGTATGCTTTTGTATGGACTTGCATGTTCCTATTTCTTTTTCATTCAATTTGCCTTGTTTTGTTAGTCATTTCACCCAGATGCTTTCTTTCAGATAGTTTTCAGGCCTTCAGCCTTTTCAACATTTAGCTGTGGAGGTTGTGGCCAGACCCTTGACTCTGTATTGATTAAGGTTTGCCCGTGCAAATTGCTTCTGCCGCAAAATGCAAGAGTAAATCTCTCTTTAGCAATAGCACATTTCACCTCTAGCAAGGGGAAGCTAGGCTGCAGTTTCTGCGTTATTTACAGACCACAGTTCCTGCTGGTGTCTGCTAAAATACCTTTGCTTTCATCCCTTTCCTTTTTTATCCTGATGTGACAGTATGGCTGGCTATGAGCATAGATGTTGACATGCCTTTCTGGGCCTGAAAAGCAGTAGGGGTAAGTAGAGTCTTTTCATGTAATCTCATACTTTTTTTTTTTTTTTCACTTTTTTTCAGTCACTTTTAGCTGCCAAACTTTGCCCACTCAAGCTGAATTTAGAAGTAGCAAGTGTCTTCTCCAGGTTGTTTATTTTCTTTTCTGGGGAGATGTCAGTTAAAACAGTCCAGACATTTCTGAGAATAGAGGCAGAGACTAAGTTTTACCATTTGGTGGGGGCAAATGTTTGGCTGGCAAACTCTTGTGCATCCTTGACCCCAAGGCCACATTCTTCCACCTTTTGCTGTCCCCATGATAATCCGTTTGTGCTTTAGCCCTTGAAATACTCCAAACCTTGAGCCTTACAGGTCTCCCAGGGATCCTGTACTTCAACTCTCAGCAGTGACAGTGCAGGAGCATTCACTGTTGCAACCAGGATTGCCTAAACTTGTGTGTGCCATCCTGGATCTGCAGGAACAGAGGCTTTTCTGGGCCATGGATCATAATTTGGGTCTTGGTCACTGTCATCTGGGATCTTGTCATTAAAGGTGGTATCTTGCTGCACATGTGATGAAATCTGTTACACAGTCCCATGGGCAACCTCAATTGAAGCTTTTCTTGACTTTGCCAATGTTTGGGTTTTTTTGATGTAGCTGCTTGTGTATATTCTGGTTTCTTGGTGTGTGAGGAAATACACAGAAGATTTGCTGTGAACTGCAGTCCTAGGAAGGCAAAAATCAGTGCCTGGAGCATGGGTGGGTCTTAATGGCTGCAATACCAGTTTAAACTTTCTACAGAAAGCAATTCTCAGCAATGAGCAGCTGAGTTGAGCTATTTAGTCCTGCAGCCCTTTCATGGATATTCAAGTGAAATGAATGATTATACTTATGAATTATACTTAGGAGAATTTATTGCCCTCAATAGGAAAATTTTAAACAATGTAGGTTTTAGAGTAATCTTTGTACTGTGTACCTATGGCAGCTATAAGGCCTTTCTCTGCTTTGCTGTTTTGGTGCCATTCTGTTTAGCAGAGCTTTCTGTGCACACTGCAGTCAGCTTGGTGTGGATGGCAGCATCTCCTGAGATCTTGGAGTCAGCTGTGTCCTGTTGCACGAGAGCATTTCTCTTTTCCATTTACAGTTTCACTTACAGGCTGTGCAGTTTCCCTGCTAGGCCAGTATCACTTGGTTTATTTTTAGTCTAACATTTTCCATCTTTCCTTTTTCCTCCTCTTTGCTTTCTGCTGTGCTGATTGGGTTGTTCATGATGACATTCCAGATGCCAGCCTTTTTTTTCTTTTTTTTTTTTTTAATACAGCATTGCTGAGGATTATTGCCTGGGCTCAACCATGTGAATGCCTTCCTTCCTAAGAGTTCACAGCAGCTCATGACCTGATTTACTTTTCATCTAGAAAACTGCAGTGACTGAAAGGCCTTGCCAGGGCAAGAGAGCACCATAGTCCAAAGCATTTGAGCAAGGAGCTGAACTCCACTGCTCCCTTATCCAGTATGTGAGACTGGCCCACCTTGGCCAGGATACTGAGGGGTCTGCCTGAAGCTGCCAGCCAGGTGGAGAGGATCAGGGTGGGAGCTGAGCTGGGGCTCTGCTTGCTCCCCCAGGTCCTGCACAGAGCTGCTGATGCTCCTCCAGGCTTCTCCTGCTCAGGTCCCCATGTCTGCTGCCCCTCAGCTGTTGTGGGTCTGGCCAGCAAACATGATTGTACGCTGTCTCACAAACTGTGCACAACAAAGACTGTGCTGGGCTGCAGCACAGGCAACTTTTACTACCCTGCAAATTTTAAGACTTTCTGGGTTTATGATGCTGTTTTCTTTCTGTGACTAAATGCTAGATTTCTCTGTCCATCCAATTCCTTTGTGTTTTCCTTAATGAATTCTGTACATCCAAATATGTATGTCCTGGAACAAATTCAACACAAAGTCCCAGAAGAAGCATTAAAGGTAAGAGGAGTGCAGTGCATTTAACAAACCCCCAAATTTTAAGTACTCTAGTGATAGTTAAGCAGAGTGAAATATTAAAATACTTTTGATGGCAGTGAAATATTTCAAAATGAGAGGCTGTCTTTGGATTTGGACTTAATAAAACCCTCCTTTGAGGAGAGATACATTTCCCAATTATCTCAAATCTGATCTCTCCTATCCCTGTGCTAACATGTAGATCAAGTTCTTTATGTTTCATGACTGCCAAGAAAATAAGGATTCCTTAAAGCTGTAACATGTTAAAGACCAACCAGCACATGAACTTGTGGGTGAAGCACAACAGAACTTATTCCCTCCCAGAAATGGAGCACAGATGTCTTTTTCTGAGCATGGTGACTTATGCCAGCTCTTCCACACCTCCTCAACAGGCTGAATTTTGCTTAATTTATTCATGTGTACCATCTCATTTTTGCCTTCAAGCTCCCATTTTTTACTCTACTGAGCAGTCAGTCCTCTTAGGAGTGAGGTGTTTTTTTAAACAGCTGTTCAGTAGCAGGTAAGAAATATTCAAGCATCCCCTTCTCTAAGGCAGAAAAGCAACCCGCTCTAGGCTAGAAAGCGATAATGTTCAGCTGTGGAACTGGGCTATCAGTGCCATGCATCAGCTCTTGGCTAGCATATGCTGCCTTCTTAGCCCTGGTTCCGTGTTTAGGACTTGGTGAGGATAGGAAATCTCACAGCTAGAATTGGGGAAATGATTCATTGAACTTACTCAGGGATAATCTGGATGGGTTCACTCTATTATTAATTTACTTGTAATAAACCAGCTTCTAAATAGCTCATTTACTGTGTTAATATGGGACCTGTTTTAAGGTAGAATCACTTTCCTAGCTGGGGAGAGGGTTTGGAAAAAAGTAATTAAAATAGATTCCAGTTGCCTTTGCTGAAAAACTGAGATAATGCAGATGAGTGCCCTGAAATTATTATGTTCCTTTAAGAACAAAGGCGATTTCAGGATTTGAATCCTGAGTGGAAAATGGCCTGAGTTCTGATTCTTCTCAGTTTATTCTTTAAAGGATTTTCTAATTAGTTAGTTTGCAGAGCTAAGTCACAGTGACCTTCTTGTGTACTAGAATTGTCACTTAATGGCTTCCAAATCGGCTGTTTCTCCTGTTCTGTAGCTTCTACTCAGGTGTGCATGCTTATTGCTGAAGGACACAGCTGCAGTAGAGTTTTGGGTGATCTGTTGGTGGGGAAGAGGGGTTCACTACTGCTTGTGTCTCTGCAGCATGAGAAGTACACCAGCCAACTCCAGATGAATTACAAAGGCACAGCCATGAAGAGGGCGGAGCAGCCCATGGAGCACGGTGTCTACACAGAGTCCCCACAAGCAAAGCTGGAGAAAGGAGAGAGGAAAGCAATTACAGGTACCTGCTTGGGAACCAGTTAATCTGGATTCTGAACAAAGTGCGGCTTGAGCCTTGTGCTGGGTTGTGATTCTGACAGGAGAGTCTTGTGGGTTGTGTTTGGGAGCAGTTCTGGAAGGATCATCTTTCTAAACTCCTGGAGTATTCCAGACTCTGGGTTTTTGGAGATTCAGCCTCCAAAAAAAAACAGCTGGTGTGATGGCTCCTACATGCCTTGTCGCTGTGTGTGTTCCGGAAAACCTGTGGGCAGAGCAGGTTTGGTAAGTTCTCTGGCACCTGTCTGGTCTATTTTTAATTTCCTGATCGTGAGCTGGTGTTTGAACAGAGAGGGTGACTCAGAGTAGAAAATGTATAGCTGCTGTGGCGTGGTGCTGGCAGGCAGGCAAAGAAGCAGCAAGCCATTTCTTTCACAAAGCCCTGGATGGTTTTAAATGGCTGTATTTCCTAAAGTGCCAATATGTAGGGTTGCAACTGACTGCCAAACTGGGAGATGTTTGCTTCAGGTTTGCTGTTCTCCAGCTTCAAACCTTTTATATTTAAGAAATTCCTTCTGTTCTCCATTTTGTTACCAACTGCTGCCTTCCTTTAAAGATCCTTTGTCAAACTTGGTTCCTCTGTGTTCCTCATTACTGTTTGCCAGGACTTCCTGAGCAGTCTTGTGTCACCCATTTCACTCAAATTCCTGCCTCTTGTGTGTGCTGTCCTGACAGGTCTTTCTCCTCATTTCTGGTCAGGTATCACTTCATGGCTTTCTGGAGCTTGCTGGTACATGGGAGGAACAAATATGGTTTAAAAGCATACTGGTGACATGACTGCCAGTGGTGGTCTTATGGCTTCAGGATGGCAGAGCAATTAGGAAAGCTTTAGGGCTGAGCAGGGAGATTTGCCCACTCTGTGTTGGAGGAAGAGTCAGGGAGGAGAATGGAGGGAAGGGGATGGGCAAGGAAAAGAGAGGTAAACACCTTGGGTGAGTTTACCTAGAGACAGGTATGGCAGCTTTCTGGAAAAGTGTACAACTTTGGGTAAATCCGTTAAGGCTTCATGATAACTAATTGGAGTGGGTTGATTGACCATAATCTCTCATGTATTGTTCATATGAAAGCTGACATAGTGCACTAAACAGTGTAATGTTACTCCCTGGTCTCTTGCTGTCTCCAGCTGTGTGGGGAAGCACATGTGCCTGTGTGTCCAGCTCCCACTTTTTGCACCAGAAAACCTTTCTTTATGTTGATTTGGCTGTGGCTGTGTTTGGGACTGAGCCTGACAAGTGTGAACGTTAAGGGATGGAATTGTGGATGATTAAGTGTGACACTGGGGAGGTGAGAAGAGGTGAACCCCACTGGGGAAAGAGCTCTCCAGCTGCCTTTCAAGGGGCAGGAGGCTCTTGGAAAGCTTTGCCATTAACTGGAATCACTGTGTTTGCTACTGCCTGGTTCCATGAACACTCAGTTTTTTGTTCTTGCCACCTTCCCAAATACATTCTCATTGATTTTAACCTACATAACGTAAGCAGTGGGTATTTGGAACACCTTCAAAGCCAGGACGTTGAGTGACTCTTCAGCAAGGTGACCCGTTTCTCTCGCCTGTGATTCGCAGACCTGCATTTTGTTTCTGTCCTCTTCAGTGGGCACAGACCAGAGGTCTGAGGCAAAACGGGCTCTGTGTTCTTACTGGGGACAAGCACTGAAATATGTCACATGCAGTGGGACTGACGGGCAGAGCTAAAAAAAATCTGTAAAGTGCTGCTAATCCCACTGAACCATAGAGGAAATCAGGACTTTTTGTTTGAAGTATTTTGCTGGATTGAATTGAAGCCTGTGGAAGCAAGAGTCTGAACATTAAATCGGTCCCTCGCTCTTCCAAAAGCATCTCTGTCACATGAGTAGAATGATCAGTGGATCTCTTTCTCATCTGCGATGTGACTAATTCACCTTGTCCTCAGCTGCACACAGGCACTGTTTCTCCTCAGCTGCTGGGAGGAGTGGCAGCAATTTGAAATGATTAGTGAAAAGAAGAATGTAGTGGTCTTAGGGGGAGTGGGCTTGCTTAGTGGCAGCAGAAAGAGGCTTTAGGGAAAGAGCTGTTTCGCTAAGCCTGTAGGTATTTAGGAATTTGCATTGACTAATTAAAGCAAGGTCTGGGCTGACAAAAGCCTTTAGAAGGATCGGTTCCCAGGGCCCGAGTGGAAAAGAGGCAGAGGGAATGCAAGCTTTCAGGGGAGAGGTTTAACAGAACAATGTGAACAATTAGAGCTGCTTAGAAATGGGAGGAGGTGAGGGGCTGAGGATAAAGAGATCCAGGGGTGTGAATGGGAAACGGTTTAGTCTTTATGCCGTTGAACTTGCAGCTTTTGGGTGTATGTTGCCTGTAACCAGAAAATGATCAGTCTCTGAAATGTTTGAAGCAAGGAGCTTGGCTAATCCTATGGGTTGGAGATGGTTATGAGTAAAAGTGTCCACAGTTCAGCTAGTTAATGCTAAAAATAGCTATTAGCTCCCAAGTCTAAAGCCTTGAGTGATCAGGAAGCCAGGTAGAGCCTTGAACTGAGTAGATTTCAAGACAGTCACAATCCCTGTTCCCATCTGTTGCTACCTGAGTTGAGGTACTTGACGAGATAAGCTACTTTGTGGTCTTCTGTTCTCAATACGTAGTTAAATCCTCAGGATGATCTTAATTTTTTGTTTTTTTCAAAGCTGCCACAGCCTGATGGGACTGGGTAATCCTGAATCTGATGACTAACCTCTGAATAACTGCTGCAGGCCTGAGTTTCCAGGGGTGGAGGCTGCTTGCAGCGTCCACTTGAAATGGGCATCATCACTTATAGGAGAAGGACCAATTGCAGGAGCTTCTCCTGGGATCTGTGAAATAGGTTTGCTCACCAGGTCAGCGTCCATGTCATTAGTAAGTCCTCTCAGCAGAGTGGACGACTTGAAAGACTTGCTGATGTCCAGGGCTGAGGTCAGCAGGCAGCATGGATGGAGGCAGTGGGAGCTCTGCCCAGTTGTGAAGTGGTTTCCATGGTCTTTGGCTGCTTTCCCCATGAGATCATGGCAATAGCTATTTAGGCGCACAGCTCTGCCCTAGCCTTTAATTTGAGGGAGTGGTGGTGTATCTGCTTTTTTGCCTGAACTAGAGTGGTGATAACTGCAGCATGTTTAAGATTTGACCATGTAATTGATACGAGTATATTTGTTATCAGCCTGATTTGAAAGTCCCTGGGATCTGTGTATGTTCACAGCAGGTACAAAAGACCAGGGCTTAGATTAACCATGCACATATGAAATAAATTGTGTGGCAAAGACTCAGAGAATTACTTTATAATTATTCTTACTAGGCCTGAATTCTCTGTTTAGGAGAGGAGTTAAAAAGCAGAGATGTAAAGAATTAATTTTAAAATGTTGTAGCTGGATCTTTTTTTTCTCCAAGGCCTCTGCCGTAAGAAACCTACTCCGCATCTTCTGGAGATGGACATTATTGTTATTAATAATGAATCAAAAGCCGTTTGACTTAAAGCAAGCTGGATTTCTCGTGCTTTTGTTACGACTTGCAATAGAGAGCTTCAAAGCTGCGTGTGCTTCTGTGAGCAAAGAAAGGTGCTGTTGCTGACTGTCTCTCTCTCATGATGGTGTGAAACTTTGTGAAGATTCGGGCAAAGCACAGTCCTCAGTCCTGTTCTGACCACAGGGGACATCTTCAAGGGAAATCAGACCCCTCTGTTTAGTGGGAGCTGTGTGCTTGTCTTGAAAGCTCTTCTTCCTGTTTGATGATGGAAAGCAGCTTTAGCACAGTCTTTCTCCTTTGCCTTTCATCACCTGGACTGTGTTTCTGGTTGTGGCTTTGTGTTCTGCGTGATTCACTTCTCCATAAATACACCTTTTGTATTGACATATCTCATTCTCACTTCTGGTGCCTCTTCTTTGGATATCAATAGTTCTGTATTAATTTAACAGGCCACATTTTTGTCAGACTGTTAAGCAAATGGACTTCCTTTGTTCTGTGCTAAAACAGCCTTCATTTTTCCTTTTGAGTGACTGCCCCAAAGACTGAAATTCAGGAGCAGAACATGTATATGTCAGTGGTCTTCCCTGTATTACACCATCACTGGTAGCTCAGTATTTATCTGTCTGAATGCTTGTGCTGACCTCAATTCAGTTATCTAAAAGGATGGTTTTCGGGCTGCTTGCCTGAATTGACGAGCTAAGAAATACGCCTAAATGAACTGGCACCATCTGGGCAGCCTGGCACGGAGTGGAGAGAGGTGGTAACGAGCTGCCATCAATTGGAGGAAGTCTCATGTCATTAAAATGACTGAGCAGTTCATTTTCATTGGTGTTCCTCCCTTCACTGCTGACTTGAGCAAGCCCCGAGTGCTTCTGCAGGAGCATCCATCTTATACTAAAACAGAACAGACAGGAGGTGGTTTCAGGGTGCTTTGCATGTCTCAGGACACAGGCAGACATGCTGCTCTGGATGCTGCAGGTCCAGGTTGAGGTTGCTAACCAAGATGGATCCCAGCTGGTGGAGAGCAAAGCCCACTGGCACAACTGCATGTGTAGCTGCTCCCTGGCCCACTTCTGTCACAGCCATCTGTTGTAGCTGCCTTCCCATCATGCCTTTTCCCCCCCCCCTTCCCTTTTTCTACAATATTGTTGTGTTAGAGCTGGAGCTGGGAGAGGTGTCAGTTGTGCTGGCAAATTAGAAGGGACAGAAGCTTCTGACATGAGCAGGGCAACAAATTCACATAGCTCTTTGTGCTGGTTTTGGCTTGGGTAGAGTTAATTTTCCTCACAGTGGCTGGTATGGAGCTGTGGTTTGGATTTTTGCAGAACACAGAGTTGTTAATATAGAGATGTTTTTGTTGTTGCTGAGCAGGGCTTACACAGAGCCAAGGCCTTTTCTGCTTTCCTTGCTGCCACACTGGCAAGGAGACTGGGGCTGCATGGGAGGCTGGGAGGAGACACAGCCAGGACAGGTGACCCAAACAGACCAAAGGGATGTTCCAGACCGTATCACATGCTCAGTGTATAATAGAGAGGGAAGAAAGAGGAAGTAGAGAGGGGGTATTTGCAGTGATGGTGTTCGTCTTCCCAAGTCACTGTTACATGTAATGGAGTTCTGATTTCCTGGAGATGGCTGAGCACCTGCCTGCCCATAGGAAGTGGTGAATGAGTTCCTTGTTTGACTTTGCTTCTGTGCATGGCTTTTGCTTTCCTTTTTAAACTCTCTATATCTCAACCCATAACTTTCCTACCTTTGACCCTTCTGATTCTTCCCCTGATCCTGCTGGTGGGGGAGCAAGTGAGTGGCTGCATGGGGCTTGGCTGCTGGCTGGGGTTAAACCACAACACTCTTCTGAAGTCAGAGCAATTTTACTCTGGCTCAGGATCTGTCTGCTTTCAGAAATAGCCAAGAATGACAGTGACTGTGTCACTTGACAATGTTACTCAAAATGCAAATTAATACGAATGCTCAGTGGAAACATTAATTGCTCTTAAAATATTGACACTGCCCTGAATAGCAAGATACTGACTCCTCAGCTTTCTGTCTGTGCTTTTTGCAGTTTTAAAATAAAGTTCCAGTTCATTGTGGAGGTTGGGAGAGGAAAGGAATGAAACACCACATACACAAATGTGCAGCTTTGTCACAGATGCTGTAACAGGCACTGCAGGTGGGGCCATGTGAGCTCTGTGTCATGGAGCATGAGGAACCTTCTGCTGCTGTGCAGTGAGTGCAGTGCAATGTCTCCCACCCTGATGGCCCCAGATCTATGCACTCTGGCCAGCCTGATGCACTCTTTTAAGGGGTTCCTAGACCTGCTGGGGGGTTTTGACTTTGTGCTGGCTTTTGTCAGAGGGGCAGTTAGGGTAATTTCCAGATACCCATTAGGGCCCAGGGAAATTTGAGACAGCAGAGGAGCTGGGTCATTATTCTTTATAAATCTTTTTCTTTTTTTTTCTCCTTTCAGCTTCAATTGCAATCCCAAAGTTCCTCATCAACAGAAGAGGTCTGACCAAGTGTCTGACTTAACTCCCTGGCTGCCTTTTCCCTGTAGTAGAAAAGCTCCTGGCTGACAAAAGCGGAAGCTTTTGTGTTTATACTCAGATCTTTGAGTAGTTTCTGGGAAGACTTCTGTCCTGTAGGACAGGTGTGAGCTCTCTTAGCTCTCTTCTGCCCCTCTGGACACAAAATTGTCTTGGAATAGATCACTGGCATCTTGTAGACTAGGAGGCCTTTGGGATCCCTTTGGGGCTGGGATGTGCTGGAGAGATGAGCTGTAATGAGGCAACTCCTTGCAAGCAGTAACAGCACCCATCCCTGGGAAAGGTGCTGCTTGTGCAACAGTCGAGTGCAGGTGGTCTTTGCACTTCATATATAGGATAGATGATCCCTTTAGGCATAAATTACCTCAGACATCACTGGCTCTTGCTAATGGATTAGTGTTAAAGTGTTGATCTCCTTCCCCTGGCTTCCCCCAGAAAGCTGCCTCTTGGCTCTCAACCCTGAAATCTGTACTGCAAATCAGAGGGTAATAATCCATTGTGTGCCCAAAGTGCCTGATGCTGGTGGAGCAGATCCTGCATGGGTGGGGTGGGGTCTAGTGGGCGAGTTGTAGCATGAAAAGAGGATGGTAGGTTTCTGCTGGGCTGTGTGACAGAAGCTCTCAGCCTAAGGGAAACTAAACCCTACCCTGGAGTATGGTTCACTGACACCCTTGTGAATAGGTTTTTTAATTCTTTTCTCCCCCCTCTCCCATGAGTGGTTTACCCATCATCAGTTATGAAACATATTGCTTGGCAATTCCAATTTATCTTGGTGAGAAATGCTTCCTCCTTTGAACTTTCAAAGGCCGCCTACATAATAGGAACATGGTTTATCTTCCATGCACTCTAGGCAGGGAGGAGAGTAATACTTTCAGCCTCTTTGGATCCTCAGTGTGAAGGGAGGCTGCATGGTTAACTTTGAAACACGAATGAGATCTGTTGAAAAGGGCCTTTGGGCTGCATCTGTAAAGCAGAATTTTTGCCTGTGGACTGTCAGTGTCCTGAGCTTAGATATCTGGAGTGATCCTAGAACAAAAATATCTGAGGTAGTGGCCACTGGATCTGTGTAGTGTTAGAAACAACAGCATAAAATCAGGCTGCTTTTTTAATTTGAGTTATTTAATTCCCCTTCCTCTCCTGAATTCTCTTATGCCAACAACTGCTTTCTGTCATGTCCCTACTAAAGCAAGGAGTGCAAAATTGCAGGGCTGTTTGGGAGCTGCTTTGCACAGAGGAGTATGTGGTTTGAAAACCACAAGCTGAGCAGCAGCTGGCAGTAGAAGCTCAGCTATGGCTCTGGAGCTGGAGCCAGGGTTTCAGACGTGGCCAGTTACGGCTGCTATGAGCAGAGGCAGGAGCAGCCTAACAAAGCTGGATCTTAACCTCAACCCCTGACCTATCCTGGTGTTTCTAGCACCTCCAGATGAAAGAACAAAAGCTACTTTATTTGCTTCTCTTGCACTATGAAAAACAGTAGTATTAACTGCACCACAGGCAAATTGGGTGTATTCTTTTTGTTTGTTGCATAAACAGCAGAAGCCCAAGGCACTGCCAAAACTCAACCTTATTTTGTGGGATACAAAACGAGGAGCAGTGGATCAGCTCCACTGAGTGGGTGCCAGTTGTTGCAGTGAAGATCTTTCAGGGAGTGCTCACTGAATAGAGAAATAATGTAAGCCTGGCTCTTCTAGAGGAAATTCTCCATGAGAAAAACCTCTGTCCTACAATGATTATGCAACTCACTTGTTTACTATAAGCTTTAGAGAGCAAGATTTTACTACTTCTTTATGAAAGTGTAAGGAGATTGTTTTACCATTTTTCCTATGTTTGTAATGCTTCGAGAATTTCCTGTTGTGAAATGTGTGTCACTTATAGTGGGAGTGGTAAATAGTGCAAAAAAAATCCCTAGCCTGGACACATCCATGGACATAGTGGGGCAAAAAAGGGTAGAGCTAAAGTCTTCCCAGTTAAGGTGAGGAAAAAAGTCAGATTTTCACCTGAATTGCAGGTGAGTTGAAGACAGTTTTGTGGTTAGTGTTTTGTAGTCTGTCCTGCCAAAAATCTTCCATTTTGTGTGGATAATAAGGCTAGAAAGGGACAAAAGCCAGTATCTGGGAAACACAGCTATGAAAGGCAATAAAGGAAGGTGGAGTTACTGTCTTTCAATAGAATGTAAAAAGGAAAAAAGGGCAAAACAAAGAAAAGCCTGAACATATTATTATGTATAATTTGCTGTTGTTACAACTGTGGTGTAACAGGTTCATGGTTTCATTTGGTCCTGCTGTTTTTCCCCTTCTAACATGCAGTTGAACCTGGTAAATTGATATTTTCTGTGTTAAATTATTTGCTTATCCTCTTCCTAGAAACAAATACTTACCGCACCCCTCTCTATGGGCAGCCCTCCTGGTGGGGGGAAGATGATGCAAATAACAAGGAGGAGAGAAGGCAAGAAGAACATTACTCAGGTAATGGAGGTGACATGGGGTGGGAGAAGATAGGGGACACAAAATTTTGGCACACTTCAGATATTTACTGTTTGAAGCCATCCTCTTTCAAGACTTTTAATTTCTACTTGTTTTTTGTGCTTGTATTTACATATTCCTGTGTGTAGGTTGCTGCTGCTGAAACTGGAATAAGGGAGAATTAAAATGTTTTCCCTAAAATATATGACCCTTAGAAACAGCAGTTGTGGAGTAAATCACTGAGTTTGTTTTAGAGCTAGTTGTGTAGCTGTATCTGTTTGTCACCTCATCATCCCTGGGAGCCATTTAGTCTTAACACTCCCGTTATTGTCAACCTGTGTGTATGGAACAGGTGTCTTGTTTTCAGTTTTGCAGTAAACCTGGTGTTTCTATCAAGCATATGCTCTCCTGCACAAAGAGATGTTTTATTTCCATACACACGCAGTATATCTGGCAGATACCTTCTCTAGCAGAGAGGGGTTGTGATTAGTAGGCCTTCCAAGAAGTTGAAACAAGTGAATAGAGTAATGTGATTTTATCCTTTTTCTTTTTTAGAGAGATCAAAAGAGATAACCCAACATGAAGAGGAACTGAATGGGAATATTTCTGCTTATAGAGATGCCCAAGAACAATCTGTATTTGCCTTCCGGAGAGAGCCAAGTTATTTTGAGATTCCAACTAAAGAATTTCAGCAGCCATCAAAATCTCCAGAAACACAGGTTCATGAGATCCCAACAAAGGATATTGATGCTGTGGTAGCCCCTGTGGTACAGAGTCATGCCTCTTTCACCATTGAATTTGATGATGGTACGCCTGGTAAAATAAAGATAAAAGACCACGTAACTAAATTTTCACTCAGACAGAGAAGACCCTACAGTAAGGAACCAGCTCATACAGAAGTGATGTCAGCAGAGAGCAAAGTGGCTGACTGGCTTGTCCAGAATGACCCAAGCCTGATGAGAAGGCAGTCTGCAGGAGACGATGTTTACAGTACCAAGAGTGACCTGCCAGTTCATGTAAGGACACTTAAAGGTGAGTGAATATCTTGTCACGTGGATGTAGCTCTCTGTTGAGCATGCAAATGTGGCCTTTGATAGTAAAATATGAAAACTCTTCTCCTATCAAGGAGAACTGGACTTAATTATCTCTGCTCCAAATTTGCAAGATGAGGAATATTGCTTTAATGACTGTTGATATTTTGAATGCAGCTAGCATGCTCTTTACCTGGCCTTGAAGTCATTTGTGGTGTTGGCTTGGGGACACTAATGTGACTCCTCTACTACATCTATAATGCCAGCTCAGCAGTAATTGGTTGAAAAAAAAAGATTTTGATTTTTAAATGTCTAAAATAATATCCATATGGTCAGGCAGGCTGATAAACATAGGTATTTCAGTGAATTTGGTTCTCTTGGCTTCTCCTAGCTGAGGGAATGACTTTTTAACTGTAGTCCAGAGGAGTCTAAGCATGATCATTCTGCTGTCCTAAGTCTAAGTGTGATCATCTGGTAATGACCAGGGCCAGCTGATTGGATGACAGAAAGTGCTGACACAGAGACTACTGGTAGAGTTGAGATACAAATGATCCCGATAGAGGAAATTGTTTGCTTGTAGGAAAAGGTTTCTTCTCCTAACCTAAAGCTTCTCTGAAATCCTGCTCTGTTCAAAAACATCAGATTTCGTGGACCTATGTCTTGTTATATGTGTCACTGTGAGGAATTCTTTGGGGATTTTCAAAGGTCTGAAGTAAAGTTTGGAGCCCAGTTCTTAGAGCGACTGGTAGGACTTACATGATTCTGATGCAACTTTGAATACATTCTGCAAGATCTGTGGTTTCTTGGGTGTCTCTCTTGGGCCATCCAGGGAACAGCTCAGAGGAGGCCAGTGATTCCTGCATTCTCACTGCCTTGCCTCTGGAAAAGCTGTTATTTTGAACTGCAGCTTGAGCTGATGAAGTCACATTGAAGGTTACCAGACCTACTTGTGCTTGCGGTCCTATTTAAATAAGAGCTATACTTTGTTTTCTCTTAAAGGAATATTTGCTTTGACTTTCCTGGAAAAAAAACCCTAAAACTCATCATATTGTAAAGAGTTTTATGTATTACGCCTCCAAATTGCTGTTTTGGGTACATATTTTTGGGAATCCTGTATGGTCATAAAGTCTCATATTCAGCCATAGGGTTTGACATGGCATGGAAATTGACCTACTTTGTTGGCCATTGCTTGGTTCAAGTCCTTCCCAATAAGGGACAGCGTTGAAGTGCCCTGTTTGATTATTTAGGGTCTTATTTTCAGTGCACTGTGACTGTGTGGTGAAAGGGTTTGTGCTGGGATTGTTTTATGTTATTGCCATAATGGATTTTGTTAACTTACTGGAGAACATTGTCAGGGATAGAAATGTGCTTCATTGGTTTTGCTCTTTCCTCTTGGAGAAAACTATAGAGTTGAGCAGCTGTTGCTGTTGAGATACACAGGAACACTGCTAGAGACTGTCTGCATTTGCCTCTCTACAGTCCATAAGGCATGGAAAGTAGCTGAGGTAATTCAGTGCATAATTTGCATATCAAGAAATCAGCACTGGACATTTGATTAAAACATGCAGTGTTGATGGCCTGAGGAGTTGATCTGGAGCCTCTGCTCTGGCAGGTGTCATTTATCTACGATAGCTGTGCAACGTGTTCTTCTGGCAGTGCTAATTTTGAAGATGTCTTGGAGGCTACTGCAGGCTGCTTACCAGGTTTGGGTCTCCAGGATCGGAAATGCCCACCATTGGGGCTATCTTAAGTAACATTTGTTCACTTCCAGCAGCAATGTGGTGAATGTAGAGCCTGGTATCAAGACTACAGGGTGTTCAGGTCTTAGCAACTTGAGGGAATGTGCATGGTGTTCTGCTGGGGCATCTGTGAGCATGGTGCATGTTTTCCTTGTGTCCTCACCATTTTGCATTCATCAGAACTCTTACTCAAGACCTTTAATTTAAGAACTTTCCCTTCCAAGGGTGAAGCTTATCAGCCCTCAGGGCACAATGCAAAGTTTGCTGACTTTCTTCATGAGTGTATTAGGGCACTCTTCACAGAATTGACTCCTGGGTTGAATGGACCTTGCTTTAAATTCTAATCTTTCACAGTTAACTTGATGTAATAAATGGTCTTCACTCATGAGTCTGGAGAACTTGCCAAGTAGGTTTGAGCAGTTTTCCTTCAAACACGTGGTGTTTTAGCCAGTATATCTTGCTACATATTACAGTCTAGAGCGCAGAGACCTCTTTCCCCATTCTCCCGATGACAGGTTCCTGGTCGTTGACTGAGTCGTGTTGTGTGCCTTCACACCCGTTTCCTTCTCCAAAAAAAGGTTTGTTTTTTGTTTTACTTTTAACTTTTTGTTTTAATTTTAACTTTTTGTTTTACTTCAGCTTACTTTCTGACAGTCCTGAATTAAGGTGCTGAGGGGCAGGCAGGCACTAATACATAGAGACAATTTTAAGGATGGTTGTTGCTAACAGAAGTGAAAATAATTATAAACTTAGCTTAAGCTTACTGAACTCTTAAGTAATGATTTAACCTTTGCTTGGCTGGATAGGATGGTGTAACTCATGGGGGTGTCATGGTGTGATTCTTAAATCTCCAGGAAGAGTAAATAATCCTGCAAATGTACTTTTCTGTTAGCCTCTGGTTTATTTCCCCTTGTAGAGGAGGGTGATATGGGTGCTCAGAGATGCATGTACTTGTAATGCACTGATCTGGTCTTTCATCGTGGGGATTTGGTGTCATGGGATGCAGTGTGAGGCTTTTATTTCCTGATCCTGCAGAGGTATTTCTGCTCTGTAAAAGAGAAAACCTGGGTGGTTTGGAGGTAGTCTTGGACTACAGTAATTGGATAGAATGGCAGGGGTTTTTTTTTAATTGAAAAAAGAAATAAACAAAACATTAGGTATGTAAACCAATTGCCATTACAAAATAAGAAATCCATGAGGTTGAAAGTAGTTCTTGAATTCTTTTTAAATAAAGAATTAACTTGGCAGCCAACCAGTGGTGGAGGGCTGCCTTCTCTTTTATTTCTTCTGATGGGGTGCAATCCCTGTACCACACAGATGTCTTTGGAGTTTTTTAATCTTACAAAATGCTTTTCTTGTGACTGAAATGGTAAATTTTGATTGGAAGGTAATGACAGGCCCACAACAACTAGAATATGAAGGTCAAATCTCCTTACCTTGTTCCCAGGCAACAGGCACGAGGACGGGACACAGAGCGACACCGAAGACCCCAAGGCGGAGAAGGAGACGACGACGGGCGGGGAGCGTCCGACAGAGCAGACGAGGCTGCAGCGCCAGATGAGGCGAGACCCCCACGAGATGCTGCACAACAAGCAGGCCTTCGTCATCGAGTTCTTCGAGGACACGCCGCGCAAGAAGCGGTCCCAGTCCTTCACGCACAGCGCCCACTCGTCCCAGAGCGACACGGATCCGGGGCTGAAGAACAAGGTGGAAAAGCGCAAGAATGCACTACCAGCAGAGAAACCGGGAAATTCAGCGCCGCCATCCCACCTCACAGCCCAGGCAGGCAAACCCACCAACAGCTCCTGCGGGACCCAAAGAACGAGCTCCTTTAAGAGGGAGAAGACGGAGGATCGGATCAACTCTTCAGCCCCTGCTGCTCCCAGAGTCAAAAGTTATGGGAGCGTTGGGAGGAAGTCGAAAATGGCTCAGGATTTCATGGCTGAGTACTTGCGTGAGACTGCTCAGTCTGGGAAGCCAAATGCGGAGAAACCAGCCCCTGCGCCCGTGCCAGTAGCTCCACGCGTGGTTATATCCTCGGAACCAGAGCCTGCCTCTGCTCCACCTCCGGAGGTGAAGTCTGCCCAGGGCAGGAGGAATGATGAGGAAGACAGCGTAAGCGAGACAGGCACGTACACCATTGAGACGGAGTCGCAGGACAAAGAGGTGGAGGAAGCGCGAAAAATGATAGATCAGGTAAATGCTGCTTTTCTGTTCTTGGCCGGTGAGCTGAGGGCTGAAGGCTTGGAGGGCCTAAATTAACTGTTGCCATGAAAGGGTGCAATTGGGTGCAGCAGGGTGGAAAATTATCCTGGGTGACCTGTGCTAAGGATAGGCCGCAGCAAACTGCGACGCTTGTCTTTAAAGAATCCCATCAAAATTACAAACAAACAAAAAAACACAGAGTAAAATAAGGCAAAATATGCCCACGGCAAAGAGCTGCTTGCTTAAAAAATGGAATTTGGAAGCAAAAGTGAAAAAGAGTGGGTTTGCCATCTGTTTAGAGGGAGGGCAACACCTGAATAAAGATCAGGCTGATCCTGCTGACAGCAGTGGCTGGGAGCAGCTCTGCCTTCTAGGACTGTTCCCAAGCCTCTGCCTTGGCGTTGCATCACCTCCTGCCCACTTGTTATGGAGATGGGAGCTGCAGCCCATCACTGATGCATCATCCCATGGCAGGCCACAGGAAATGCCAAGGGCTGGTGCTTACAAGCCTTAGTGGCAGATGTTTCTGTATTTGGCTGTGCCTGATTAGAAAGGCAGTGCTTGCTATCAGGGCAAGCGGCAGCTGGCTGAGATAGCAAAGGGTGTGATCTAGGGCAGAGGCAATCCCAGGTGGATCTGTACTTGTTTGGATTTTGTGGTGTGAATGATTGCCTCAAAAATAAACTCCAGAGATGAGGGAGGCTTAAGAAGAGAACCCACCCAACTAACCAACCGCAGGGCAAACCAAAGTTTGGCTGATTTTCATGTTTGAATCTCATCTGTGGTCTATCGTGAAAACAAAACTGGCAAGTTGTTATGAAGATTTAGTGAAATGTAGTCAGGAGGATGGCAAGGTTTAAAGGAAGCTGTAATTGAAAGTGGCTGTAGAGCTTTGTGTACAGTGTTTATGAGCCTGGATCTAGCTTCTCTCTTTTGTTTTTTATTACATTTGTTCCTTACATCTTGTTTGAAATGTGATCGGAAGCTTTCAGGGCATGGTCACAGCAAGGTCCTAGTCCTGACATTAGATGACTAATTGTTCTGATGGGGAAATATGAGGGAAAATGCCACCAAAAAAATATTTCTGGGGAGTAGTCTTGGCAGCCATGTGACTCTGGCAGACAAACTGGCCAGCTCTGGTCCTGACTGTGCCATAGACTTGGTGCAATGCAGACCTGCCACTTGTGAAACAGCTGGTAACTAAACCTCAGTGTTTCTGTCCAGGAAGAAAGAAAGTGAATTTTGAACTTGCTTAGGTTCTAAGGTGTCTCTGTTCTTTATTCCTCCACCATTGCAAGCACATTTTTTTAACAGCAGTGAGAGTGGAGATCTTTATGGCCGTCTCTGTGCAGCTGAGGCATGAGTCTTGGTCTCACCCCCCATAGGAAGGCCTGCTTATCTTCAGAGGGAATCTGTCCAACTGGCTCAAACACTCACCCATCTCAGAGGTGCATCCTTTCCCAGTTGCTTGTGGCAGTGCAAGTCTGCTTTGCTCAGCCTGCTCATGGCTGCAGTCTATGAAAGGCACTGGGGATGGAGCTTTCCCATTTTCTCTGTCTGAATCTTCATGAATGAACTGGTAAATAGCTTTCCTGTCACTCATCCTAAATTTCTCTGGGCTGAAAAGGGACTCCTTTTCAGTGAAAGTTACTGCTATTAAAGGCAACACCCCTAAATAATGAGGGAGAGAGGAAAGGTGGGTGTGAGTGGAATTCTATGATTAAGTGTATTTAAAGCTGCTACTGTGGAGTACGGAAGAAAATTATTTACATAGTTTGCATGGAAGCATTGGCAAGTGTTTCTGGCCCCTTGGCATCATAGTTTGTGTGTGACTGATGTTTCACATATTTGGATTTTTGGCTAATGTTTTTCTGTTTTCTTGCATTTTAATATTTCCATGCAAATATCTTTTCAGGTTTTTGGCGTTCTTGAATCGCCTGAATTTTCCAGAATCTCTTCAGCCTTTAGACCAATAATTAAAGGTGAAAAAGACGAGTCCGGTTCTCAGCATCTAGTCAGTGAAAATGGCACTGGTCAGAAGTCATCCTTGCTCCAGGCATTATCCTCAAAAGCTGTGAATGGGTCTGAAGCACAGGTATGGGCAGTCCAGGTGGATTTCCTGGGATGGTGGAGGTGTAGATGGGTTTCCCGTCTGGATGTAAATGTGGTGTGTAGCTTGATTTCCATTTTGAACAGACCGAGTGATGTCAGTATGAGAGATTTTGTGGCTAGGATTTTGTGTACAAACCCTCTTTCTGACCTCATCTTCCCTACTTTGTTGTAGATGTCTGCAGCATCTCAAGGGAGTCAGAAGTGGGTGTCAAGGTGGGCAAGCCTTGCTGACAGTTACTCTGACTCGGGATCTGTCTCTGGGCAGGGTGATGGAAGTGCAGGTAAGTCTCACCCGATCCTGCAGTTTGAGGGTAGCTGAATCTAAACCAGGATGATAGAAAAAGCAGAAATTAAGGGCATCTGTGTATCGGGCTGTAGCTTATTTTCTGGTTTAGCTACAGTAATTGGAGATGAGAAGCACCGAGTGAACAGTTTGCAGTGGACTGAAGACAGAGAGAGCCTCTGGTTTGCATTTTGGAGTTATTCAAGAGGTTCTTCAATATTAGGTTTGTCATTACTAAAGGGAACTTGGGAAGGACAAAGCTTGTAAGTAAGGGCTTTGGGTGTTAACCAGTCCCAGGCTGTGATTCCTTAGACTGCCTTATGATGCCAGATGAGAACCCTTTGCACATAGCCTTGGAGTTAGTTCCTGGCTTGCATGTTTTTTGTGTGCTTCTCCTGTGTCTGGCTGTACTGAGAATTTATGCTGTTCTGGGGTTTGCTGTTGAGTGGCAGGTTTAAAGGGTGGAGATCAGCACAGAAAACTAGATACAGTGGGGGAGAAAGGAAGTCGGAGGATATCAGACTCCCATCACAACTTGAAGACACCTTATGGACCCTGAGGTCTTCTTGGTGTGTGAGAAAAGGAAGCACTTTGTTGGCTTTTGCAAATGTTTTCAACTTTTTGGTTGGGATTACTTGTCATACCTTCTTGCCATGGACAGCTATAGATAGATCCAGTAAAGATAAGAAGGTAACTTTGTTTCAGAGATCATTGCCACTGTTTTACACCATGTAGGATACCTAACTCCTGGAGTGCTTGTAATATTACCATAGCCAAATAATCAGTTATCTTGGTATTTAAAAGTGGTATCAGATATGGAGGCCTGACCAGCAGCATGGGAGAATTAAATACTCTTTCTGTGGGGTGTGTCCCTGCTGATAAACCCACACATACTGGGGCAGTGAGCTCTAATTCAGGGCCTCTTGATTATTACAGGGTCTTTCTCCTGGGACTTTGCTCTGGGATATGAGTGTAGGAGAACTTGTACTGTGAAAAACACCATCTGTTTAGTCAAATGGGCAATGTTGTTTAGAATGGCACTTAAAACACTGCATCACTGATATCTGATGGCTTTTCATCTCATTCCTGTGGCCTGATTGATGCTAGATGCCAGAAATGTCATTATCTTCCATAGTGCTTGTACTGAGAGAGGTATATTATGGGAGAATGAATCTGACACACTACCTTAAGAAGGTAAGGTGTTGAGCAGTGTGATTCAGCAAAGGAATTAAGTTTAATGTCTGTATTGATAAACCTGAGGGAGCAGAGACCAGCCAGGCCCTGCTGATGTTCATATTACATAAAACCTTAGTTCTAAGCACATCTTGTGAGTGCTTTTGTGGACTTGGACTTTGCAGGATCAAGCTCTTCCTGAACAAATAAATAAATTGGTGGCACAGTTTTACCGTAATTGATTCATTTCCACTTAACTCTCTTCAGAAAGTGGGATACCCCCAAAACCTGGGGAACCAGAAAACTCTGCGCCCTCGAGAACAAGGCGCCTTCTTCCCCAACTCCCACCAAATGATAAATCAGACAGCCCCACTCCCACGGTCCTGGTGTGCCAGGAGTCCTATTCTGAGGTTACCAGGAGAACCATCGTGAAGGACCACGGTGTAGAAGCCTATGGCGATTCCAGCAGCCGCCTCTTCATCCAAGAAGACCTGGATCCGGATAGCCTCAGCGATGCCAGCAGGTCTGATGATGGCTTCAGCACAGAAAAAGGCAAGAAATACAAAGAGAACAGCAAAATGCTAGAGCAGATGAGGGAAGACAATAGATCAGAGAGCCAGCAGCCAGGAGCCTCCCGGATCTCTCACGTGAGAGCTGTGAGTGAGCCAGTTTCTACTTCGTTCTACATTGGTGATGACAGCAATGATGCAGAGGTTCCCTCCAAGCTCTCTCTGAGTGTGTTGCATGCTCGAGCAGACAAGGACAGCAAGGATCCGGAGTTTTCCTTCAAGTGTGCTGGCACACCAGTTTCTGGAAAGCCACCGGTCAAAGATGTTAGTGCTTATATAAACACAGCTGGAAAAGTTGTCATTTCCCTTAATCAGAGTCTTCCTCAAGATCAAGAAAACATGTCAGGAAAGGAAATGGCATCTTTTGTTAGACAGGAAAGTTTTACCAAAGATAAATCAAGCAGTGGTGTTCCTCAAAATAAACTCCCACATATTTCAAGTCACCCTCTGCTTAAAGATTTAGAGGCTGTTCGGTCAACTCGTATGGACTTCAGTCAGGACACTCACCTTCTGCTTAAGGACACTGAAACTGCCTTGGCAGCACTGGAAGCCAAATTGCTTGGTCAAAGCCAACAGCTGGAGCCCTCGGAAACTGCTGGTCAGCTGGAGGACTCCTTGTCAGGGGACTCAGATGTAGACACAGCCAGCACGGTCAGCTTGGTGAGTGGCAAAAACGTCGCAGCAAGCGCCCCAAAGCGCAAAGCAGTTGCGGGCTTGCAGAAGGAGAAATCCTCCTCCACACCGTCCATCCAGGACCAGTGTGGGCAGCCCAGCGCTCGGGACAGGCTGACGGAGAAGCGGAAAACACAAGCGCCAGAGGCACCAAACCGAGCAGAGGCCGCCAAACGCTTCCAGATGAAGCGGAGCGCTGGGACCAGAGGGTCACTTGACTTCACAGATGACGAGAGGAGTTCAAACTCACCCTGCCTGCCAGTCCCAGATGCGGTCGTGTCTGACCACGAGCACTCAGTAACCCGGCCTGTTCCCAGGAGGAAACCTTACACTCAGGCCACCAAGGAGGACCAGAGCAAAACCACCTCAAACGTGCAGAAAATCCAGCAGGTCCTCACCCGGTCCAACAGTTTATCCACCCCACGGCCCACACGGGCCTCCAAGCTACGCCGTGCCCGGCTGGGAGATGCTTCGGACAATGAATGTGTGGATGCTGAGAAAACAGCCTCCAACTCGGATGCCGCTGCTCAGGGCACCAAGCAGCCCACAGAGACAAAGAAATTGTCCCGGCTGGACATCCTGGCCATGCCCAGGAAACGGGCAGGTTCGTTTACAGTGCCCAGTGACTCGGAGGCGACACAGTCAAGGACGGGGTTTTCGGGCCGCAGCGCCGAGTCCTATCGGAAGACTGGCGTTTCGGAGGTGAGAGCTGCAGCCAGGAAAACAGCAGCTGCTGCCTCTGCCAAGCAGCCTCTCAGCAGGACCCGTTCAAGCAGTGTCAAGTATTCCTCCTCATCATCCTGTAAGTGCTCCTGCTTTATATTTCTCTCCTCTTCCCTGGTTTCTGACTTACAGGCTGCATGTGGTTGCCAAGGATTAGAATCACAGTACTACAGGTGCTGCCTTGGTGAGTGCAAAAGTCTGCATTAATGAGCAGATGAGAGATTTCCTGTGGGTTTGGAGACAGCAGAGCATCCTCATACTTGCTGGAATGGTATTGTGGTGGTGTCTGTGAGGATACTACAAATAGCTACTTTTTTTTTCTCCAGTGATTTTGTTTTTTGAACAACCAGTTGCCATTTGACAGTTGGCCATAGTTTCATTTGAGAGATAGAATTGAATGCCTTTCTAGTGCTACAAGAAATTCTGTTCTGTTTTGCTTGTAAGATTCAGTTTTCTCCTAGAGAGCTTATAATGGTGATATCCAGGGTGGCAGGTTTGGAGGCATCTGAAAGAGGAGAACAATAAATAAATGTCCCTGTGTTATGAAAGCTGTTCCCTTGTTCTTCCTGTAAATGTAAATACACAGCTGGACACTGCACGTTGACTTCCCCAAGAGATTGACACTTTTGTGTATTTTTACTCACTTTTGCCATAGCTAAGGCAGGTTCACAGTTGTGATTCCCATGAGGCAGAGGTGTGGGGACTACATCACCCTGTAGCTGAGCATCAACAGACCTTTGAAATACCAGCATTTGTCATGTTGAAATCAGCCTTCAATGAAGAAGTGGAACAATTCAAATGACACCTCTAGGATGGTAATAGGTCAAGGACTACAGGCACAGACCTGAACTCACACCAAAGGTTTCAGGGACAATCTCTCATTACCAGCCATGCATGTGCAAAGCAGATGTATTTGCTTAGGATTTTAGGAATGATTGGTAGCCAAACGGACAGGAAGAACCTCTTCGGATGGATTTCTCAGTCAAGTTGAGAAGAATGCTATTTTCAGCCATTCCATGATTTTGTAAGGGGTCTTGGAGTACTGAATGTGTCCTTCAGTGTATTTTCATGCAGCTGAACTATTTATGCCTCTTGCAGTATTCATTTTTATTGCATGCTAAAAATGTTATTTGCTGCTTGTTTTGGTTTGGATTGTTTTAGTGCATTCAGCTTCACCTTTAGTTTTAGTGATTTTTTTCTTACACACTTGTATATGCATGTAAATCAGAATGTGATTAAGCTAAGAGAGTATATACAGTCTCTTCTATTGCCTTTTTTTGAGATGATGCTATGATTAACTTCTTGTTAAACCATAACAAATTTAAAGCAAGATAATGTGGTCAGTTTTCCAAACAGGAGGTGCTGTTTGCACTCCGTCTGCCTTTGGACCACAAGCTTCAAAGCATTCAGAGAAAAATGATAAGTGTTGGCCAGTTCTTTATTTAAATGAATTGGTTTTTGATTTCCACAGCTCTGTAGTAGCATGCTAACACCTTTCCTTGTCCGTAGTTGCAGCAGACGACGCTAATCCTCCCTCTGAATTAGTCGCTCTTAAAATACTAACCTCCTAATTCCTTGATAGGATTGTGAACCTTGTGCAAGCTCTAAGTACATGCTGGTGTATTTCAAGCTTCATCATGCTTGCTGTCCTGTGATGCATGCTCCTGTACTAATGCTGTTGTAGCAGATCAGCAGCTAGAACTCCCTTCCTGCAACACGAGTGACATGTTGTTTAACTGGACTATTGCACTGTGCCATCAAGACTTTTTTAGCATGATACAGCAACCCTTGAAAGCTTTGAGTGTCAAGCCAAGGGGATAAGGAGGCAGATGTGGCTGATTTATTCCAGGAGTTCTGAGTGTTTAGCTAACCACAGGAGTTGCCACCTCTCCCAGTGGGAGAAAGTTAATCTCGCTAGTGGAGGAACAGCATGAACTGTCTGCCCATGAGACAAGAAATGCCAGTATATTGTTGAGCCATCTGAAGAAGCTTTCTATGAAAGTCACAGATAACATCGGAATAATCCAAGTTACCAGTTCTGAAAGCGAAAGGCCTGTCTCCCATGCTCCTCTGTGTACACAGTTTGCCTATTCACGGTAATTTAAATTGTACTGAGTGAGCTGATTCTGATTTCCCTTGGCGTACAGAGATGGAAAATGAGTCTCATCATTTTAAAATTGCTTTTCAGTGGCAGGATGATTCTCATGATTCTAAAACTGCATTAAAAAAAAAAAAAGAGAGAGACAACTCTATGAATTGAATATGAGCAAATTTATTTTTATTACATATATAAAAAAAAATCCTAAGCCAAGGCATTGTTATAGCTATGGGTGAGATAGCAATGTCTAGGAATACTTCTTTCACTACACAGTAATTATCTTATAGTTTCTACCTGCATCTTACACTCCAAATTAGTTGGTTTTGTTTGTATGATGCTGGCTTAATTCACATGTAGTGTTTCAGTACTAGGATTGTCTTGGTAACACAGTGAAGTTTTTCAGTGTTGTAATTCTAAATAACTCATCTGGTTCTGTGTTTGGTGGGTCTTCATTCTCCAGGGACGGACAGAAGGGAATGAAGCAGTACCTATGGAGAGTATAGTGAGGCAGCAAACATTGGGAGCCCAGTTTTCAAATAAGGACACCTTGGCATTTCCCAGGCAAGGAAGACCTGGGTGTCTACAGATCTGCAGAACAAGTTGGGATAAGTGGGCAGCTTCCACTTGGCTCCAGGGCTTGGAGCCAGTCCTGACTGTGAACACTTTCTTGTAGAGTGTCATTAATGGCGAATTGCGAGGCAGGAGGTGAACACAGGGTGTGGACTGTTGCAAATAACACCAAGCACCACAGTCTACTCTTCACTCAAAAACCCCTCCTTCTGCTTGTACTTGAAGCTAATTAGAAAGGTATATGCAGGCTTGAAAATTGGGCTCCCTTTAGAAAAGGACTTCTGTGGGACTATGATGAGTCTGAAATGTGTGCTACTTACACACAGAGCTTCTGTGCATGGAAAGCCAAGTCTGTGGTAATAATTTACTACAGTGGTGGTTAACAGTCATTATGATTTTCCATTGGAATTTCCCACTCCAAATTTGTACAGTGAATGGGAGCCATAGATGGGCTCAACTTTGAAATAAGCTCGGAGAATGTGGTGTTTTAACTTAAGATCTGCACAGAAACTCTCCTTCCCTTGTGCTCTTGGGCTAGTTTTGTGTTACCTTTCAGCCTTTTGTAGTTACTCTTGACTACTGTCCTTGGTCTGAAACCAATTCATTTTTTATAAGCATCAAGGCGGAGACCACAGGGTTCAGATTACACTTCTACTTCGGAGGAGGAATATGGCTCAAATCACAGCTCCCCTAAACACAAACGCTCCCATACTTCAACAGCCACACAAACACCGAGGTTACGTGGCTCTGGGCTCGGCAAGCAGAAGCACAATGGCAGAGAAACGGATGATGATGAAGATTTTGATGACAACCCTGACCCCTACAACTTCATGGCTCAAACAGCAGAGATAGCAGAAATAGCCAGGTGAGGTGGGGCTTTATCTGTCAACCCATGTGTTGAAAATTGGTTTTCTCCTTGATGTTCAAATCAAACCCAAGTGTGGGG
Organism: Pycnonotus jocosus; assembly: GCA_013400435.1. Taxonomy (NCBI): domain Eukaryota; kingdom Metazoa; phylum Chordata; class Aves; order Passeriformes; family Pycnonotidae; genus Pycnonotus; species Pycnonotus jocosus. The sequence goes on from VWYP01004542.1 coordinate 29,393, forward strand.
GTAGAAGGAGAGGCTCTGCGATTGTTTGTGTGCCCTCATCTCCTTTATATATAAACATTTACTTTGAAGGTTTTTGTGAACCTTTACAGCCTGGATGTGCTGGTTGTACCTTTTATCTACAAAAGGCCAAGGTGCAGGGCATTGTCTCTTGGTTTGTTTCTTGTTCACACTGTGGGAAGTCTAACTGTTTATACCTGCATATCTCTGCTGGAAGTCACAGTGTGTGCATGTGGCGTGGTTGGTGTGAACTCTCCTAATTCTCTGCAGAGGAAGTCAAATGGATTAGCAAAGACTGAATATGTAAACTGTTGAAGCTGCTTTGCCTGAAGCTGGTGAGGGAGCAGTAAGAAATAGCTGCAGGACAGAAACCTCTGCTTGGCACAACTGAATCTGAACCTGTCTAGACCTTGTATATAAATGAATCGTTGCTTAGCTTGATGTCCCTGGATACGGTACTTGCTGTGTTCTGGTGGTCTGATGGTTGCCTGGAGGACCTCAGCAATAAAGCAAATAGATTCCTTTTTTAAACAGTGGCATTTGAGGTTTGTCATCTCTAATATGCAACTGTGTTATGCCAACTTTCCAGAAATACTGGTCTTCCATTGTACTGGCCATGCTTGAAATACTTTTGCCTGGGGAAGCTGCCTTGTGTCTGCTTTTGGCTACATCACCCTCATCACTGCCGTGCTCACCTCAAAAGGGCTTTTCTTGCCTGAAACTTGCTGTCAAGCTGCTAGAAAGTGTGTCAGCCTTCAAATCAGGCTGCTCTACCTGTGCTGCACGAAGTGTGTGTGTGTGTGAGATGCCAGCTCCCTCCCAGCAGCGTTCCCAGCACCAGGGGAGCGCTCGGGTTCTCAGCAGCTATAAATAAAGGGTTGCGTCAGACTCGTCTGGCGCTGCACCGTGCAGGGCTCTGTCACAGAGTCTGCCTGCTAATTGCAGTTCTGAGTTCCCTTGCTGCTCCTGAATTAACTGGGAGGGGTTTAGAGGAGTCAGGGAGAGTTAAAAGGGAAAATGACACTTGTTTACAGTACTGAATCGCATAATGGAAGTGTTTGGTGACAGCTCTATCCAAACCAGCACAGAGAGGGGTTACCTTATGCAGCTCAACCTGCATTTTATTAGTTCAACTATGCATTTTCTTTGCAAGGAAATGTTTTGATGAACTGACAGTTTTATCACATTGCTTGTTTTCCTTGTGAGTCCCTTCCAACTTGGAATATCCCATAGTAACTTTTTTTTTGTTGGGTGGGGTGTTTTGGGGGGTTGTTTTGGTTGGTTGGTTGGGTTTTTTTGTTTGGTTTTTTTTCTTTCATTAAAAGAAAACAGTTGTTTCAGATGAAGCTGACCAGCTGTAAGATTATTTTTTCTCTTGGAAGTTTTCCTTTAAAATTACCACAACAGCTACTTCTGATCTGAAGGGGTTTTTTAAAGCTCTACTACCAACAATCCAGAGACTTAGGAACTGTTTTTGAGCTCTAGAGCAGATAGAGCAAGGTGCTGCCAACAGAGTATTAACTGGACACCTGTCAAGGGGCTTGAAGTTTCAAGACTTGGTTTCTAAAAACCAGATCCCTCTAAGGTATGCCATGCTTACCCTCATAATCCCTCAGCTCTTCTGGAGAATGTGGAGGCATATTGTGATTTTCAGTCTGCAGACCACAAGGAAAAGGAAAGAGAAATTGAGGGTTTTTTCTTTAAGTTTAAAAAAAAAAAAAGTTTTTTCCCCTGTATGTACTTTTAAATGGAAAACAAATAAGACTCAAGAAGAAAAATTAACTGTATTGTATTAAAACAGACAAGAGAAAGAAGGAGAGTGGATGGGTGGGGGAGCAATAACAAAATTTCTTTATGGATTGTCTCCAATACTTTCTGGCAGCATGTAGTCACTAGAATTTGCTTTATATCAATTCTCCTCGTTGAAGCTGGATTCAGGAAGGAGGGGGATTTTTTTTGTATGCAGCCAGAACGTTCCTCAGCACCCTGCCAAGACACCCTAAAAAACCCTGCTTGCCCTAGCCTCTGCAGAGGTTATAGTTCCCACAAACCTTTTGTGGCTCCCCTTTTTATATTTTATGAACACAAGGCACGTTGTATTCTGTGTCCTAACGGTTCTGCTTCGTTGCCTGTGCTTTAGGCTCAGCCAGACCTTGGTGAAGGATGTGGCCATCCTTGCTCGAGAGATTCACGACGTTGCTGGAGATGGGGACTCTCAGAGCTCCTCGGGGACGGGGCCAAGCCCCTCCCTCAGCTCTGTGCCCAACACCCCGGCTTCCACCATATCTGCAAGAGAGGAGGTAAGGTCAGGAATCACAGGGATCCCTGCCTCTCCATGCTAGTAAATACATGGGGGAAGGTTGGGCTGGGAGACCAGGGCAGCATCCCCAGTTGCTGCAGCACGGGAAAACCTTCATTCCTTTTCCTCCTAAAAAGCACCGCCAGAAAGACCAACTGCAGCCTATTTAGGGTGCTCTTTATTTTGTCCTCTATGCCTCAGCCCAAGCTTGCAAGATATGGGAATATATAATTTCCTAAGGCTCTCAAGTGTTCTGTTTGGAGACTGGTCCCTGAAATTTGCACCTGAGGAGCAGGATGGAGGGGATGTGTTGTGCTGCTGTGCCAGGGAGCCAGAGCCTTCCTCTTAGTTTCACACAAGGCACTGACCTTGTGTGCTGGCTGCACTGTCTGTGTCAGCTGTGTGTCTTGTACCTCTGCTGTGCCCTTTCTGCCAGTTGAAATGCTGTGCAGGTGTTGCTTGAATCCCTTCCCTCCAGCTGAATATTGGAGAAGGGCAAGGACTCTGGGAGCTGGGCAGGGAGGAAGGCAGGTAGTTTGGGAAGTGCTGTCCCCCAGCCCTTCAGTAAAGCTGTGGCTTCCTCCCAAACTGTGTAGCACAGTTTGTCTGCACTAGGCTGGGAAGGAGAGAGGCAATTTCTTAATTTGGTTCACCAGTGCTACAGCACAGGGACCAGCTTAGCTCAAATTTGGCTGCAAGGTCACCAGGAGGCTTCAGCTGCTAAAGCAAAATTGCCTTTGCTACTGTTGAAATCCAAATTCCCTCCTCTGTACCACCAGTGTGGACTTAAAAAATATGCAGCTCTACTGCCCAGATGGTTCCCCTGGCTCCCTGTTGTATGTGACTGTTGTAAGAATTGCAGACCTATCATAGGCAGGGTTCAAAGCTGAGACCAAACCTGTTACTCTGCCAAGAGAGTCCTTGGAGACCCGTGACTCTGCTGTGATTAGCCCTAGAGGTGCAAAGCAGAAGTTTAGGGAGATACCCGTTCTAAACTGAGATCAGCTGCAGCCTGCTCAGGCAGGGGTTTGTCCCGGGGCCTATTGGAGCCAAAGTGCACAAATGTTTCGCAATAACTTGGAGCTCTGAGATAAAAGTGTTTTATTGCTTTGTTTCTTTGCAAGTGCCACACCTGTCAAGCTGCCTTTTGTATTATTCTTTTCAAGCAGTAAAGGTGACATGCCCAATGCACTTCTGACTTGCAAATGAAACATTTTACTCAGCTCCCACTTGCTTGCTGAAAAGCAGGGGAGGAAGAGATGTGTCCCTGCTTTTTTTTTTGAAGAGTTCAACCATAAGTCAGCTCATACAGAGGGATGTTCCCAGCTGCTAGAGGAAGACACCTGCAAAACAGTGTTGCTGTTTTGCAAAATGACAGGCTCCAAAGCATGATGCTGAATGGCAGAATCACAAACCCAGGATTGCTCTGACTTGGGTGAGGGTTTCTGTGTGGCTTTGTAGTGCTGCTGTGTGGGACATGCCAGTCAATCCCTCACAATAGTCAGGAAAACAAATTCAGGTCTGTCACAGTGTAGAGAATACTTCTGGCAGTGCCCACTGCTAGAGCAGTTTGTGACATCTTACAGTGGTGTGAAGGACGAAGCACTGAGGGGAGCCTGTGAAATCAGATCAGGAGCCATAACCTTTGATGTGCTCAGGTAGTAGCTGAAAACACTCTAAAGGCTTCTAATGAGGCTTCCTCTGAACAGGAGTGGATTTCAGCAGGGCCAGCATCTGGCAGGCCATTTGAGTTACACCCAAAATGCCACAGAGTATCAGTGTTGCTGCCTTACCTTGTCCATAGCAAGTTCCATCAGCAGGGCTTTCTGCTGGCAGGGCTGAGATGTGGAGCTGGATCCTGAATAGCTTGGGATCCTAAACGGAGCAGCTTGGGGGTCTTCTTGTGAATGCCAACAACATAAACTGGTGTGAGTTTGATAAATAGACACCTCATCTTTGGTACTGGACCAGATTCAGCACCAGTGCACTGCCACACCTGCTTCCCACAGTCTAAGTGTTGTTGAAACTGTGCTGAATTATTAAATTTGGGCTTGATGCAGAGGAGCTGCTGGGAAATGTCTGAAGATCTGTGTGTGTGTGATGCTAAGAATTTTGTGAGTGTTTATCAAACAACTTTATATTAAATATTTTAGGAAAGGACATAGTGATGAGAAATAGCTACCATGGTTATAATAGTAGTATATTGAAACATCTGATAAAACGGTTTATGTGAATAAGAAAAGTTTTCTCTGTGTGGCTGTCTCTTATGCTGCTCTGGCTTATGCAGTGTTGTATGTCATTCTGCATTCTAGTACTAAATATTTATATTTATTCCCAAAAAGTAGGGGAAAATGCAGGAAAAATAAGCACTGATACTGGAATCACTTTTCACTGTTTAATGCTGTACATTAATTTGGGACCAGTGTGTGGCACAGCATTTCTCAGACTCAAATGAACTGCTTTATAAATTACTTTTATTAAGAAGCTTGGTTAAAGTTTGAGTGAGGAGTATCGTCTTATAAATTAAGGTGGGGCCTTAAATTTAAACCTTATTCTTCATGTTCTGTCCTTTCAGGTTCAGTGCTGGCTTAGATGTTTGCCAGGGAGGCTTTCCATTTTCCCAGTGCATGTTTGGGGTGGTTTTGTTTTTCTAGCCTCAGCTGTATAGTTTATGATAAGATAGATTCTTGGCATACAGAGCTGAGGAGTGTTATAAATTAAGCAAATTAGAAAAAAAAACCCAAGCAAACAAAAACAACCTGAAGAAAAGAAAGAGTTCAGCAAGGGTGAAACCTTCATGATTCCTGTTTACCAAAGCCTTGGTTTGTGGGTGTGTAAGTTTTGCAGGACTCAGCTTTTTGCTGAGCTCAGCCATCAAACTTAAACCTCAGCTGCTGCAAACACAGTCAGGTTGGGTCATCTCAAATCACTGGCTGCTTCTGGGAATTTTAGCCCTGCATAAAAGTCTCTTGGCAGGCTTTTTTAAAAAAAGTTGATCATGATGTAACAAAAACTAAAGAGCCTGATTAAGTTTGTTAAGTTGTTGTGTAACATACTCAGTATGTTGGTGTTGGTATGACAAGAGGAAATGCTTATGGGTGTGATGGAACAGAAAATGTGAGAATAGAACAGGCCTTGCACAAAAATCTCCTGTGATGGTGGAGCAGCTGCTGTCCTTGCCTTGTTTTCAGCTGGTTGTGCTGAGACCTGCTCACTGTAGGAGCATCTCATTCCCTTCTGACACTTTCACTGCTGCAAGCAGCCTAACTTACTGTTTCTGCACTTGATGAAAGGAAGCTTATTTGCTAAACATTTTGGCTGTTGTGCCCCTGCACCATAATATCTCACACCTGCTGCCTGTGTATAACCCAAGTGCTGCTGCATAGTGTGGGGAGCCTGGACCTTGGATGGCACACGGTTTCCTAACAGGCAGCTGTGTGCTTTGCCAACCAAAGAGCCTCCTGGGCTGGAAGTTCAGCCCTTTTGAGAGGGCTCTGGATTTCACTCAGCACAGTCTGATTTGGAGTAACTGGGGAGCTGCCTGAGGCCACCTCAGCAGAACTGGCTGGGGACCAGGATCTCCATGGGCTTCAGTGCATGGTGGGGGGTGGGCATCCTCAGGAATGCATTTTTTGGGAATGTCAGCTCCAAATAACCCCAGACGCTGTGTTCTCTTTGATACTTGCTGTCACAGTCATTCACTAGCATTGATCTCTTTGTTTCTGTTTTAACACAGATTGCTCGTAGATCTTTTCGGCTGGCATATCCATCTCAGGTGCACTTTCCATCCCATTATTTTTGTATCTCTGTCTTGTCACTGTTATTTTCTTCCCCTTCTTTTAAAGTTTTTGTCAGTAAACCCAACAGGAGTAACTGTCTTGTAATTTCTGTTCTTCCTGTTAATTATTTGCATTTTTAGTGGTTTTGTATTGCTTTTTCATCTCTTTCATGTGTTACTAAATGGTTTCTGATTAATTTGAGTGTGTCTTTAATGTTGCATTGATATATTAAGACATAAGATATGGGAAAACAGGATCGTTTTGAGTTTTAGCTAAATGCAAAAAAAACAAAGATGCACCTTTCCATACTTGCTCAAGACTCAAAATTTTAAAGTAGAACAGCCCCACAGAGTTTTGTGGGTACAAAGTCCAGTGGGTAGGCACTTGCAGGATTGGGGTCTAATAATTTGCTTATGAGCCCATACCTGTCTGAACAAGACTTTAATGAATCAGTGTTCCTCTTGGGCTTGCCTGAAAATCTACAATACCTGCAGTGAATGCCTGTGAGCCTACTTTCCCTACTAATTTTTAATGACTCATTACTCATTATTTCCAAGTTGGTGCAGCACATTCCAGAAGCAAGTCTGAACTACCAGAAAGTGCCTCCGGGATCAGTGGAACTGAAGGATTTTGACCAAAATATGAATGATAATAGAGAAGAGGATCCTTCAAGAAAAACAAGGACAAGAAACCGTGAGGAGGCAGGCCACCTTTTTCTTTACTTTATATATGACATTGCTTTAAGCTGCTGTATGTATTCTTGTTCATTTGTAAGCTGCCAAAGGAGGCTACTAAAAAAAACCCCAACCCACACTTCTCAGCAGTCTTGATATGTGGGTATAAAACAGTGTTTAAAAGGAAAAAAGGGGAACAGAACCACCCCTCTTGCCAAGTAGTGACTGGAAGTTTCCTCTCTTGTGTAAAATGCCAGTAAAACTTGAGGCTTGGTCACCCATTTTTGGGAGGACACATTCAGTGTCAGAGCCTTCTTAGGCTGTTTCACTGCTATCTTAGAGAACAACTCAAACATCTCAACTTTGAAATCTGAAGCAGTGATAGTTTAATGGCACCTTAGTGTTCTGCATCCTGGTTAGAGCTGCTCATGGAGCAGCAGTGGCAGGATCTGGACCTTAGGAGGGTGTGTGTGTGTGTGACTGGGCTCAGTGCTGTGGCACAGCTGGTTTGCTGTGCCCTGCAGTCTGTGAGCATTGCTGCCTCCCACGTTTGCAATTTGATGCGATTCTTCTGGGCTGAGAGAGCAGGATAACCTGCAAATCACTGGGGTGATGCTCAAGGGTGAGAAAGCCTGGCCTGCACTTGAGGCTGGGGATGGTGTTGGGATGAGGGGTGTAGTGGGGTGATAGTGCCAGGAGGAGGAGGAGAAAGCTGCTGATCCAGCACTGGCTGTTGCTCCTGCTTGCTTTCTGCCTGCCAGCTGTGGTGGGAAGGAAGAGCTGGGACAGAGGCTTCAGGGAGGCAGTGCAGGCAGGAGGGGAGAGCTGGCTCCAGCACAGCCACTCTCTGGAGGTGGAATGTGACTCACACAGGCATGTACAGGGCATCGTGGGCTGAGCCACGGGTACTGATCCTCTCTGTGACTGGTTTGAAGCAATCCCTTCCTCTCCTGTAGAGAAGTGCCAAGGCTGGATTAAAGGTGCATCTTCAGAGCGCCCCCAGAACTCTGGGGCTTTTTGGTGTGGGCTTTCCTGGCAGTAGCCTGGAGGCTCTGCTAAACAGGACTTGAATTTTTGGGGTTTGATAGTATTTTGTTGTCACTTTTAATAAAACAGAATGTAACATGGTGGGATACCTGGCTGTGAAGGTAATTAGAACTCATGTGTCACATTAGGTAGTTTCAGTGAGACTGCTTATGAGGCTTCTTGCACTGTGACTTGTTGGTTTTTTTGGGGTTTTTTTGTGAGGTGTGTGAAGTCCCAAGTGCTGTTCTTTCAGAAATGCTTATGTTACTGCAAACAGCTGTGTCTCTGTCTCTAGAAAAAATCTGAAGAAGTTAGTATTAACCTTTTTGCCAAAGTGCTGCAATAGAGCTGCACATCATCTTAACCTCCCTTGAACTTCAAGTATCATCCACACAAAGAGATGTTTCAGTGGAGATCATTTACTGTACAAAAAATGCCTGTTTTGTAATATGCCACTTTTGCTAAAAGTTCTCCAATCTGTCCTCATATTTTAGGTAATCTTTGACAATCTGATGTTGAACCCAGTGTCCCAGTTATCACATGCAATCCGTGAAAATACAGAAAACCTCGCTGAAAAAATGAAGTAAGTAATTTCTTGTCCCTGGCCTGAAGTAGTGACTTGCTGGTGAGTTTGTTGACTTGATATGTGGAAGATACTGTACTGTCATCTTGGAAAGCTTTCTAACCAGGATCTAGATGTAGGAAATTGTGTGTGTGTAGTGAACCAGAGGTAATATGATTATTTGCTATCACTTTTCCTCATATCTCTGGCCTTCGGAATTTTAATGCTGCATTTGTAATGTCTGTTGATGCCTTGACATTGAAATGCTGCCTGTGCAGGAAATACAGCAGAAAATTGGTGGATTGTCTCTTCTTGCCTTTTCCATACCAAGGCTCTTGTAAATATGCAGGTAACCAAGCTTGTGAAACCTTTTCAAAGTTTGTTGTTGTTCTAGAGACATCAGTTAGGGAAGGACTTTGGATTGTTCCTAAATCAGCTGAAAGGAGATTTGTTCAGCTGCTAATCCACTAATCTCTTTTGTTGCCACATTTTGTGATAATTAAGTCTTTTAAACAAGCAGATTTTAGTGGCAGTTTTTAGATCTGCTCTACTTTTTTTGTGTTACAGGATTCTGTTTCAAAACTCAGAAAGGACCTGGGAGGAGATGGAGGCCAAAATCAATTCAGAAAATGAAGTGCCAATTCTGAAGACATCAAACAAAGTAAGTCCATGCAAACAAGTGAAACACTTAAGACTTCCATCTATGCAAGCTTTGTAAGAAACCAAACCAACAATCTCTGACCCTTCTCAAATCCATTTTTGAAATTTCTAGTCCATTTTCATGTGTTGAACTGCTGGGTTTTGTCACTGTTTGAAGTGTGACAAAGTGAGTTCCTTCTGTGCTTTTGTTCACCAAACTCTTTCCCAATTTCTTTGCAACTGATCCTCAAAGACTGGGTCTCTTACAGATATTGAAGTTCAGGGTCATTAGGCCTCATTTAAACATTTACCAAAGGGTCACCTGCCATGTGGCTGCCACAACTTCAGCTGCAGACAGGTGTTTCTCGTGAATGTTTGTTTTCTTCACCTCTGACTGCTTGACATAAGGGCAGTAAAAATCCTCCTGAGGGTGAATTCACTCAGGTGATTCAGCCTCAAGATGGTGTTTGTGCTCTCATGACCTTTCATTGTCCTTGAAGGGGATTGTCAGTAAGGATTTAAGTACAGTGGTCCCAGCAAATATGATTAATGCTAAACAACCCTGTCAAGACCTGTGTAGCTTGGTGCTGCAGCAGTATAAATGTGGCCAGATGCCTTGTCTGGTCTAGGAGTTGAGTCTACAAATACCTTTGTGTATTTCATATTAAGGAGGAGCCTTTGTACAGGTGAAGCATTTCATATCAAAAAGCCACTGTGGCTATGGATGGGGTGGTGTAGCAGCACTTGGTGACATGATGCAGAGCAGGCTCCCTGTGCACTGACCAAATGCACCTCAGGACAGCTTTTCTGTTAAATGGGCAAGGCTGGGCTTCACTTTGAATCTTCTTGATCAGATAAGGCAGAAGCAGTAAGACTAAATTTCTCTGTCAGTGGAGTACTTTGTTGCTTAATTTTCCATTCTGATGCTTTTGTTTCTAGGAAATCAGTTCTATCCTGAAGGAGCTCAGGCGTGTTCAAAAACAGCTTGAAGGTTGGTCATCTAAAATGTTCCTGTTGTCTCTCAAATGCCAGTAAAGTTGCACAAAATAAAGTCATGTTGGTCTGATTTGCCAGTGAAAGCTGGGAAAGGATACAAAAGTTCAGGTTGTTACCACAGTGCTTTCTGATGAGTCTATAGGGAATTAACAGTAGATTTATCTTATACTGCCAGTTTTCAGGAAAATTTTTGACTATTGAAATGTAGAAGCTGTTGCTGTGGAAATGCTTTGTTTGTGATAATTAGCATACTCCCATAAGATAAACTGGTGCAGGACTCTTCTGATGAAATAATATTTAGCAGCTCTTTCAGCCAGTAAGCTGTGCTGTGCTTTTTGGACTTGAATTTTGCACATAGATCTCTGCATTAGGAAAAGCAAGACAAGCTCTTGCATCATCTAAATGCATAATAAAGGCATATAAAAACATCCAGGCATCATTTTGGGCTCCTCCTAAAAGCTTGCCAGATGGCTGCTGTAGTTTGTCTTCTCCAATATAACCAGAAAGTTGAGAGTCCACATCTCTTCAGTCTGGGAGAGGTTTTGCTTGTTAAAACTATTTAGACCTGAAGGCATCAATGAGGAAAATAACTTGATTAAAAGGAACAAAAGTATTGCTTACAGTTCTACTGCCTTCAAAATGAAGGCAGCAAAACTTCTATTTGGAAACTTTGCTGACTGCTGCTAATGTGTTTATGTCTCTTTTTTTTTTTTTTTTTTTTTTTTTTTTTTTTTTTTCCCTTTTCCCCAGTCATAAACGCTATCATTGACCCTACTGGAAACTTGGATATAGTTGCCAGTAACAAAGCATCTTCTGCTGCTAAACAATCTACAGCCACTAAAGTCAGGACTGCTAACAATTCTGGGTCCACACTGGAGACTTTGTCCCTAGCACAGATGAGAAACTACGCTCAGAAATCGAACTGTGGGTCTTCCAGCTTACAAGATTCAAATTTCATTCCAGATGGAGAGAAATATGTGATCTGATACAATATTTTGTATTGCTGTTATATTTTAATCTACTGTCGCATTAGTATTGTGTATGAGTGGTTTGTGGACAGTTTGTGTGGAGCAGTTGTTTAGATTGCTAACATGTTGCACAAAAAAAGAAAAATCTATGCTGTGAGGGTGAATGGAAAGTCTGTGTATGCCTTTTAAACAAGACTAGCACTGTGGAGCAGCACATATTCAGCATAGAGGCAAACTGATTTTTACAAAATTACTCACTTATTCTTCCAGTGTGCCATAAGGAAACAGGCTCTGCATATTTTCCATTCAATACTGCTGAGGCTAAGGTGTTCTTGCATTGGCCTGTTTATAACTATTCAGTTGCAATGAGGCTCAATTTGAAAAAGATCACACACTTTTTTTGGTACTATATTTGTTTGGGTTTTATTTGATTGAATTTTTTTGAAGTGTACAAGTGAGGCATTACAACTCTGTTGGAATCAACTTGCAAATCCAGCAGAACGATTGTGCAATATCTTGGGTTTCTGAGAGAAACCCCTTCTGCAGTTGTGTAAGATTTCCTTTCACCACTCATAAAAAGACAACCACTTTTGTGCATCTGTTTTTCAGTCCAAAAACCAAAACAAGACAGAATAAACCCTTTTGGTTTTTTTCTCTTGGGAAAGTATAAAAATTAATAATAGTATGAATGTAAAGACTACTGATACAGCTACTGTTTTTGATGATATTTCAGACCCAAAATTTGGGGTAGGTACAAAAAATCAGATTTTACAATTTACCTTGCCAAATTTTCGTGATTTTGGTACAAATGCTGTCTTTAAGCTGCTTTTCTTTTTTAATTTAACTATACAGTCTTTTCATAATGAGCTACAAATGCTCTTGGCTGGGCCAAAGACTAAGATGTTTGCAATTATCCAATTGCAAAGAAAACCATCTGTTCCAGTGGCTCATGGAATAAACTTAATTACACAGTTGCTGTGAACTACTGCAATCACTTGACAGCACTGAAAAAGTAATGGCTTCAATGTAGCTCCACCTTTATGGCTGAGTTCTGTTATGAATTTTTTTTCCAATGCAAAAGTGCTTGCAAAGGCCACCATTGTGGTGTTCTTCAGAAACTATTCAGCAGTGTCAAGCACTTGGTACGTTTGGGATTTTTATCTCTGGATTTAATTTTTGGTCCGTTACAATCCTAGAAACACTAAGGTTGCGTACAGTTGTTTGAGCAATTTCTTATTTAATAAAAGTTGGGGTTTATATTCTGTCTTTTGTTTAACTGCAAAACACTAAGCAATTTTTGTTGCTTTAAGAGCAAAACCTTTGGGTTTGAGGGGATCTTTTCCAGATGTGTTTGCTCCCAGTTTTTTCTGTCTTGTATCGATTCCTTTTTCATTCTTCCAGGTCAACAAATAGTAATCAGGTAAGGAAATTCTTTTGTAGCTGTGGAGGATACATTTACTGGGAAAGGTGAGCAGATGAGTTCCACTTTGCCCTCATACAGTATGTAGTTTAACCAGTGAAAATGGTTTCCCAAGCTTGACTGCTTCTTGTGTGCTGACTCTATATTTTGGGGTGAGTAGTGGATTCCTTAGTTAGCTTCAGTAGTTACCTGAGCTTTTCTGCTAGGATGTTGTAACAGTGGGAACCTGTTAAAATAATTTCATTAAATAGGGATGCTCACAAAGTGTTTAACCTTACTAGTGAAGAAGGTGATTGCTTTCCTGGTGAAGCCAGTGAGAGTTTTCCATCAATTTCAGCAGAGACAAGATCGGTCCCAAAATGGGAATATGTCAATATGCCATTAGTTTATTTTTGAGCCTGCAAGATGCTGGCTGGTAAATAGTAGATGCAGATATCCTTCCAAGATTTCCAGTAGGCTATAAGCTCATCTGCTTGTGTGGAGATGCCCTTCCATGAAGAAATCTGCTGGATTTCACGTAGATGAACGCAGAATAAAAAGAATTTGCCCTTGATGTTGTTCTGCCTGTAATATACGCACTATCTGAATGTGTAACTCAGTCGTTGATTCTGATCTGTCTTTTCTTGAAATACCTGACTGTGTCCTTGGTGAATATCATAAGTGGTGGTATCGTTCCTGACGTATGAGACACAACTTTTCAAGCCCTTCTTAGTTAGGGTTTGAACTGACCAGGTGCTACCCCAACTCACTAGGAGTTGAAGGACCTTCACAGATAAGGTGTTGCTATTAGTTTCAGTTTTGCTGTAGAGACAAGTGAATTACTAAGATGTACATCTGACTTCTCTGATAATTTGTTATTTCCACATCTTCATGGCTATGCGCAAGTGGATTCTGTTTCTCTGCAATGTGTCCTTGATGGGACTTGTGTTTACTTTCACTTGAAAATTGCTCGATTCTTTGATTCTTGAACACATCAGGGAGGGATTTTCTCCCTTCATTGCTCTGTTCTGGACTTGAGAGCAAGCCCACAGACACCTTGCATCAGTTAAATCAACCTGCAAAATACAGTACCTCTTCAAGTGACTAATGAGGATGCAACAATCAGTGTCTCTTGATAATTTGGAAATGAGTGTATGAAGGCAGGAAGGATGCACAGCTTGATTTGTTTTATTTGTGGCTCAGCCAAACTGTAAGATGCTTCTGTGTCCTGACACAATGCTCATTCCTGGATCTTTGCATTTGAAAAGGTTTTGCTAGTCAACAATGAAACGCAGCATATTTTTTCTTTTGTTCACTGCTTCTGAAGTGCTGTGGTTTGCACTTGTCTGCTCCAGATAAGCCAAAGAGCTATCCACTTCCTTTGCTGATTGTTGGTTCTTACAGGCAGTACTGTATGCAGCCATGGGAACATGCCTGTGTGACTCCAGTGTGAGCCTGACCCATGTGTAATGGTGTATTTGGGGGGCCCAGGATCAGTGCACGAGATTCCTGCTGGCTTCCATGAGCTGTGGATGGGCCCTGCGTTGACCTTGGCAGGGGTGACACTGCCCTGTGTGTCACTCCTGTGCCACCTTGCTTTCATGTGTTTTGTGTCTGACTAAAGCAATGTAACGAAGGGTGGGATTTTCGAAGTTGTGGGGAAGCAAGTGCTCAGGTCCTTTTGGGTTTTCCATATGCCTTGAGTTCCTGAGCACCTTCCAAAATCCCAGCCCTCAGCTCTTCCACGATACTTGAAAACTTTTCAGTTCGACGCTTTCAAATGTAAAACCCTGTTATTCTGTTCTGATGGCGTGAATGTAAATTCCTGTGAGGGTGTGTAGGAGCGAGGACCCAGCTGGGATCTATGCTGGTGTCATGTTGTGGCCATGCTCCAGGAGGAAAGAACGTCTGCATCATCTTTGAGTATTTTAGTAAAGGTACAATTAGTGGAATGTTTACATACAGCCTACTGACAAAAAAAGGAGACAAAAAAAAGATTAAAAAGTGTAAAGTATTTAAGTGCAAGACTCTACTAGTTTTTTCTTGGTTTGCAGATCACACTAGCTATTTTTGAAGTTGGTAAATGTGTATAACTTCTGCAAAGACCAGACAGAACTACCTGTTCACTTTCAATGTGCCCCATGCTGAATTGTGCCTATTTCACTCTCTGCTGTTGTTATGCTGCTGATTCTGCTGTTCTGAACTGTTCACTGGATCATTCCATTTGCATGCAACACAAATGCAAGCTGAGCTGTCTGAGAGTAAAGCTGAAACACGTTTGTATAACTTGAATCGATTAATGACTTTCTCTTTTCCACACCCTCTTGAAATGCTGTGTATAATTTTGATTTGTTTTTTCTGCTCTGATTTCTTTCCACTTTTGGTTTGTTGGTTTTTTTTTGAACGATAATTTATTTTTGTTTGGATTATAGGCAGTATCTGTACATTTTGTTTCAAGGTGATATTGTGGATGTCTTTAAAAAACCAAATTGTTATTTTATATAATTTTATCATAAAGTTGATCTAATAAATCATTCTTTTATCATGTGACAGTGATGCTGGATTCTGTGCATTAATTTGGAGGAGGATGTGTGTTTGGTGGATGGATTGTTTCAACTGCCTGTTCTTACTGGTGTTAAGTGCAGTGCAATGAGAGAATTGTCAGCAGCTGAAGCCTCACAGCTCTATTGGATCAGTCCTGTGACTCCTCTGGCTGGGGCAGATCCCTCTCCAAAGAGCAGGAGTCCCCTCATTCCCCCAGAATTTCTGGGGTTGCAGTCTTCAAGTCCCTTTCACACGAGGGTGGCATATCTGAATATGGTATGGTGATACTTAATTTTTAGTGCTGTTTTGTTTCATTGCCATGATTAACATGGTGGTTTAATCCAGCCTGGAAGTGATCATTCCCCAGGAGATATGTGATTGCAGATACATTATTAGGCTTATTTTTTTTTTTTGCTCTCACCTCATATATATTGTTTATGTGTCTGTGAAATACTTTCTGATGTTTTCCTTCATACTACCAGTGTCCTCCTTCCCTCCTGCAGTTCTGTCTGAGCTTTGCATCCTTCCTGGCCCTTAAGAAATAATGTTAATTCCTCCTTCTCCTTTGCACTGCCTTCAGCCTCCCCCACCCTCAGCCTCCCCCACCCTGCCTGGTGCCACGTGGGAGTCTGCATTAGCACAGCTCCTGTAGGAAGCAGAACACATGCAGATGATGAAAACATGGCATGGTTTGCCAGCAGTAACTAAAACAGAAAGAAGAAAAAAAATACTAGACCCTAACTAGAATCACTGGGAGATTTTCTGTCCCCTGGTTACATTTCCATTCAATACTTGAATATGGGAATCTTTTACATTTAAAAGTTTTAGGGAGGGATTTTGTGTTAAAAAAAATAGTAAGTCTTATGCCTCTCTTAAAAAGCCTGAAGCTTAGTTGGTGTGCTATGTCAGCAGAGGTTTTCTATGTTGTGTACAATGCAGGGTTACATACTAACAGTATTGCCTCTCTCCAGGCTTCCCTGGCAGTACAGAGCAGTGTTTGAGTTGGGATGCTGTGCAAAGGGCCCTTTTGTAATCAATAGTGCACCCACTTCATTAGTTTTTAACAGTTTGATTGAATAAAATAAGAGGCGGTGGAACTGTGGCCAAAACTGTTTGCGATGTAATGAAAGCTGCTAGAATTGAAAAATAAAGGATAGATGGGAAAAGTAATGATCTCCTCTGTGCATCTTCCTGCTGAGCCTTCAGCTGCAAGCCTGGCTCTCCAACATCCTCAGCTGCTTTGGGAAATACAGCTTGGTTTTCAGGTGTGCATAGCAGGGAACACCAGTATGCTCTGCCTTGAGCAGGGTTTCAGGATCCTTTCTCAGAACAAAACTTTTAATTCTTTGGAGGAGGCAGGTTCTCTTTTTTGGATGTTGTGTGAAGATCCAGTGGTAGACCCTCCTCTGCTGGGTTCTGCCCGTGCCATGGTGGGAGAGCACCGTGTCTTCCTCAGCAAGGACATCCATGGGCTGCTGAAGAGCAAAGCCCTGCTGGTCCCAGCTGCTGAGAGGGGGCTGGTGTGGGGCAGCACTGGGCAGTTTGGCTGTGGGGTGTTGCTTTCCTTAATGGGGTGCAACCATTTGGGTGAACCCTGCAAAGACTCTGGGCAGCAGCACACGGGAGCTCAGCGGTGCAGTTACCTAGAAAAAGTGTGTTATTGTATGGATTGGCTGCTGAGCTCTGTGATTGATGTGGGCAGAGCAAGAGAAGCCAAGAACAATGAATGTAAGAAAGTAGCACTCACTAGGACTCCACCCTGATTAAACCTTTTCTCCTCTGAACAGAAAATACTGTACTTGCCAAAAGAGTTGGTGCCAGAAAGGGTTTGTTCAACACGAAATGCTTCTGTCAACATTCAAATCACAGGAAGGAAAAAACCCCACCAAAACCTCCAAAATACAGCATCCACCTGGCACCTGCAGCACCTGGTGCCTGGCACCTCCAGACAAGAGGAGATCCAGAGGCATGGGTGAGGTTTGGTTTCAGGAAGAGCAGTAACAACAAAAGAGAAGGAGTATAATTTTTATAAAACAAAAGACATTCAACACAGCACACACTGAAGTATTTTCCTAATACTTGCAATTCATCTTTCCCAGGTGTGACTGGAGAGTGAGTGCTACAAAAGATGAGTGACAAGACTATGACAGCAAAGAATTCTCTGCAATCTCTTGCACTGTATGTTCATGGCTTTATTTATTTGTTTGCAATTGAAATAGTTTTCCAAACAAAACACGGCTGGCAGGCATTTACTATTTAATTTTAGGCTGAATAAAATTATTCCAAGTTAAGTATTTCAAGTTAAATGTTTCAAGTCCATGGTCAGATATTTTAGTGAATTTATTGAATATTTTTAAAAGTGGAAACTGAGTAAATCTTTAAAAATATTTCCAAAGAAATCACAATTTTATTTAGACTTTGAAACTTTCCCTAGGCTTGTCAGCTGAATCACTTCCCAGTTCTAAACTTGAAATAACTTCTTTTGGGTCCCCCCTCCCCAGCTAATTTAAGTATACAATCTTTTAGTACAAAGTATAAATAGAGCATTTTTCTTTTCAAGTGTATGGACCTTGGCTGCTCCTGCCTTCCCATCCTTCTGTCAACTGTTGGTATTTGGAGCCCAGCCTTGTTCTCATGAAGCAGAAACTGTAGTTTCGTAGTAATCTCATGCAGTGGTACTGATGTTTTTGTCTATAATTAGCTCTCAGAGATGAGAATGTGTTAAACTGGCAGTTTCTCCTTCGCAAACCTCCCACACAGGCAGAAGCTTTCGCTGTATCTTTTAATGCACTTTATAACAAACTGGAAGTCTAGGCATGATTTTTAGAAGGAACATGTTAACCACAGCGAGAGATGCATTTACTCTGTGTGGGATGGTGGCAAGTCAGCCAGAGCAACTGGTAGAAGGAGCTTTGTCTGAGGGATGGGGAAGAGGAAGAATAAAATTTCCTGTTTGCTCTAAAACCTGCTATTCTTTTTTTCTTTCCTCCCCACAGCTACATGAATTGGTCAAATAGAACCACATTCCACCCATAAACCTGCTTCCATCCTGAAACTCATAGCTGCAACACTGTTAGTAAGGCCAGAAATGCAGAATTGTTGGGCTGGTTTGTGAGATCAGATGAGCAGAAGGAAACCAGGATTTTGCAAGCTGGAGGAATTCATCAGTGGAATTTATCAGTGCTGCAAGTGGTTAGAGAGCTGACAAAGAGGAGGAGAAATACAGGTCCCTTTCCTGGAACCTCCTCTTCCTCTGATACAAACCACTTAAACTGAACTTGTGATACTGGAGAAATAAATTATAAATCCTGAACTTTGTAAAAAGTGCTGCTGCCTGTGTGGTTCGATCCTGAAGTCAGTGGGAGCTTTTGTGACTCACATTGACATAGTTCATGCCAGGATTTCAGTCCTGCACACAATCAGGAGCTTAGCTGAAATATTTAGTTGGAATGCTCAGACTCTGAAGTCATCTGAGGGCCAGGGACACTTCCTGGGGGTGATTTGGACCTTTAGCAGGGGTGGCTTTCTGGAGCTCTTTCCACTGGCTGCAGATCCTGCCTCCAGCTTTCTGGTGACCCCGATCTACAGGGACAGCAGCAGCCTTTGCTTTGTTTTTAAGTCTTCTTGTAACAGAGATTGGGATGGCTCCCATGATAAGTGATCTGTGCACAGCAGTAAATTCAGGAGTGAGGTGGCTGGGCAGAGAGGTGTCCTATCTGCTCCACTAACTACTTTCTGGGCTTCTTTGAGTTCATGCTTGTGTTTTGGCCTTGAGGGAAGCAGAGGACTCATGGCACTTTCAGCTTCCCAAGGAAAGGCCTCTTTCTGTTGTACCAGACCTATCCTCTGGCTCCTTACTTTTTCCATCTTCAGCAGCTCAATACAAGGTGTGCTAAAGCCTCGTGTTCCAAGCTGTCTCTCCATTGACTCCTTACAGCATCCTTCCCCTGGTATTGCACTAGGGAACTGTATCCCTGGGGTCAGTAGGAATAAGAGGCTGCCTGGAGAGCAACAGCAGCATTCCCACAGCAATTTGTGTTGGCTGAGGTGTAGTCTTTGGATTTTTACAGAAGGCACAATTTTTTAGAAGCTGCACCAAACTCAATGCCAGATGAAACCCTTCAACAGCATCACTGTAAATTCCAAAAGCCACATGTCCAACATGAGGGCTGCATTGTTTCGAAGGAGCTGGCTTGTTCCCTTGTGTTTGTCCAAGCATGGCTGAGCAGGAAAGTGATTTAAAACTTTGTAGAGATGGAGGGTTGGTTTGTCTGTTTAAAATGAAACTTCTGGTTAAGAATAATGCAGTGAACATAGAGCCACGTTTGGGCTGCTAACAGCACCAAAGCTGAGCAGTCCTTCCAACCAGTGTCTTCTCATGCTGATCTGGACTCTGACTTCCCACCACTGAGTAGGAGCTTTCCCATCCAACAGAACAAGTTATGGCAAACGTGAAGATCAAGACCCAGAGTTTAAGAACTGGGTCACAACAACTGGATGATAACTGAGCACACTGTCAGTGCACGTTGTGAAACTCAGTGTCTAGGAGGAAGTGATCTACAGCAGGAGGGGAAAAAAACAGAAAAACCCTAAACAAATGTGCTGACAGAGCATGAGTACTGCCTCTTGTACTGGCTGGGAGTAACATCACAGTGCAGTGGGACATCCACACAGGAGGAGATCTTCCAGGATGGTAAGTACATTTGTCATTGTCTTGAGAGAGCTGGGGGGTGGCCATGGAGAGATTAATGCACCTTGTTCATCTGGGGAACTTCAAACAGCTGTGGGGGAGGATTTGGTATAGTGAAAAATCACATTTGTGTCTTTGAAACTCAAAGAGTGACACAGTTTGTTGCTGGTGGAGAACAGAAGTACCAAGAGGTATTTTGGAGGCAAGGGGAAAGCAACCTTAATGTTATAAACAGCAGTGTGCTGTGGGTACTCAGCAGACTGGCGTTAGCTGGTGTCCCAGCCTGTGAAGCAATGCTAAGTAGTATTTATATTTATTGCTCTTGGATGAACTTCAGTCATTGAAACTGGCAGCTGGTAGAGCCCTGAAAGCTTCCAAGGAGAGGTAGTTAATTGCTGACTAGCTACAATATTATTCTTAGGAATTCTGGTTGCCTCTGTGATGTTTCCCATCTTGAAAATTAAACTGTTCTAGAGCAGTTCTCACGACTTCCGTACAGCAGGTGGGACTCCAACCCATCACCAGTTAAAAACATCAAGAAGGGCTTTGTTTGAACAGAGTGGTAGATGATTCTATAACAGCCCATACGAAAGCTGTTCACCCTCATATTTTAAAAACGCTGCTTTTTGAAGACATTTTGTAACTGTTGCTGAAAAAGAGAAGTGAAACAAATTGTTTCTGCTAAGCTCCACCCATCTGAGGCCATCACGCGGCTCTAAGGGCACCAACACCTGCAGTTTCTTACCAAGACACTGCCTGGGTCACCAGAAGTGACTTTGGGAGCCAGAGGGACAAGGCAACACCTCTCAGCTCCAGTTCTGGGACGAGAAGCACCCGTGGTGGCTGTTTGTTCCTGGCCAGCCCAGCTGATTGGGACAGCTGTGCCAAAGGCAGAAACTGTGCAGTGTGACCTACAGCCCCAGGGCACTCTCCTGGCCCAGCCTGAAGGGCTGCTGCTGTTTGTCAGATGCCTTTCTCCTCCTCCTTTAAAATACCTTTGCCTCACTTTCCTACCCAACTCTTTCACATCTTCACTCTTGCTCTCTCTTCCCTTTCTTCCTGAGATTTCTGGGTTGGAATGTGACCACTTCCTCTCATGTGTGTTGCTGTCACACACCTTTCTCTGTGCGGTGGGTCACATCCCCCCATCTGCTTGGGTTGTCAGCTCTTTGGGGTGAGACAGTGGGTCTTTATATTGTGCTAAAAACATGAACTGGGACTTCAGAGGTATGGGAATGGCCAACTGTCCTTCACTGCTGGCAGCCACTCCATTTCTCCAGGGCTGGGAGAATGCATGTTTACCTGCCAGCATTTGTTACTGTTTCTAGTGTAAAAGCTTGCAGCTGCACCTGGGGCAGCAAACAGAAGTGACAGTGAAAAGTGTAAGTAAAACTGCTTTGGGAAATGGGCCCTGCTGTAGTGATTACAGCTGATAACAACAAGCAGGTCCTGAAATGGAAACATGGCTTTCTTCTATGCAGCTCTAGTATGCTTTTAAGCAGGGATGTTTGTACCTTTTTTCCCCTCTCCACCTTTTCCATCTTTGTCATTCTCTCTTGTCTGCTCTTTTACCACAAGCCCTTTCCACATCCCTCCATGTGTTCCCCAGCTCACTGTTTCAGACCCACCTCCCTTGCCTCCCAAAACATCCTCCACCTCTTTTGTTCAGCCCCACCAGTACCTGTGAGTCGAGTCCCACAGGAAGCCTTTGGGGCTGTCTGAGCAGTGTCCAAC
>VWYP01004551.1:0-29230 GCA_013400435.1 Pycnonotus jocosus
TAACCCTAACCTTAACCCTAGTCTCCCAGTAACCCCGCTAACCCAAGCTGCCTCCGAGAGCACAGTAACCCTACAGCCCAGCGCCGCTGAGCCTAGCCACCCTAACCCTAGCTGCCACCGAGAGCCCAGTGACCCTAGGTCCCGGCGCCCCTAACCCTAACCCGAACCCTAGCCGTGACCCTAACCCTAACCCTAATCTTAACCCTAGCCACCCCCGAGAGCCCAGTAACCCTAGGCACCGGCGATGCTGAGCCTGGCCGCCTAACCCTAGCTGCCCACGAGAGCCCAGTAACCCCAGGCACCGGCATCCCTAACCCTAACCCTAACGCTAACCCTAGCCGCCCTCGAGAACCCAGTAACCCTAGGCCCCGGCACCCCTGAGCCTGGCCGCCCTAACCCTAGCCGCCCTCAAGGAACCAGTAACCCAAGGCTCCTGTGCCTGTGAGCCTGGCAGCCGTAACCCTCGCCGCCCCGAAAAGCTCAGTAACCCTAGGCCCCAGCGCACCTGAGCCCAGCAGACCTAACCCTCGCCGCCCCTAAGAGGCCAGTAACCCTTGTCCCCGGTGCCCGTGAGCCTGGCCGCCCTAACCGTAGCCGCCCCCAAGAGCCCAGTAACCCTAGTCCCTGGTGACTGTGAGCCCAGCATCTCTAACACTAGCCGCCCCCAAGAGCCCAGTAACCCTAGGCCCCGGTGGCCCGGAGCCCGGCAGCCCTAACCCTTGCTGCTCCCACGAGCCCCGTAACTGTAGGCCCCGGCGCTCCAGAGCCCAGCAGCCCTAACACTAGCCGCCCTTAAGAGCCCAGTAACCTTAGGCCCCGGCACCCCTTAGGGTGTGAGTGGTTAAATGGGGCATATAAACCTCAGAAAGAAGTGGCCAAGACCCTGAAGAAATTATCTCTGCAGACCCTGGGATATCCATGAGTCCCATGGCCTGTCTAGGAAGGGATGGACTGCAAATAAATAGTGGTGGGAGGGGTTGAGGTCAGGATTTCATGGGTCTCTAGAGGGGGAACTGCCACAGCTCATGCCTTGTGTGCTGGTAGGTGCTGGGCTCCCATGAGAGGCATGGGGATGCTCCTGACTTCCCAAACTGATAATTTCTCTCCTGTGTCCCCTCTGCTGCAGAGACCCCAGGCCTGGAGGAGTGTGGCCAGCGAGCCAGAGCCCTGCTGGCCCCCCCAGCCCTGCCACAGCCACAAGCACTGCTCCTGCGCCAGCTGGCCTGCCACTTCTGTCACCTCTGCCAGGGCAGCCACCGCAGCCGCCTGTCCCCCCGGCTCCTCGGGGAGCTCTTTGGGGAGCTGCTTCTGCGCCCTGTGGCAGCCAGGTGAGGTCTCCTGCCATGCTGGGACAGGGATGAGGGTGAGAGGAGGGACAAGCTGCCCCAACCAAGCTGGTTTTGCTGTATGACAGCCCACCAATGCCCCAGGCACAGGGTGCTCCAAAGGGGGAGGTCAGATCTGGGAGCTGCCATTCCAGCTGTGATGCTCAGACATGACACCCATTCCCAGAGTGATCAGGCATGATGTACACACGAGGCTGGGATTCACAGCATTGCCTCAAGCCCACAGCAGATCCAGTGGGGTAGCTGGCTGCCCTTCCAGGGAGTTGAGGGTCTCCAGGGAGGTTGAACTGCTGGTGTCCTCACACACCTCTCCTTCTCCTCTCAGCACTGAGGCAGGCCCTGAGCTCCGTGCAAGGATCCTCGAGTCCTTCATCATGGCCAGTGAGGTGGCAGAGCTGCCAACAGCTCCTGGTAAGAGACGTCTGGCTGGTGGCAGAGAGGGGACAGCGGGTGTGACATGAAGAGCAGTGATAGCAGCAAGCCATGGGGCAGTTCCAGTGGCTGGTGCAGTGATTGTGTCCCTGTGGCAGTGCCCAGGCTGTGCTGGCTTCCTGTCCCATTTCCCTCTCTCCTTTCTCCTCAGAGACACCGATTTGGGGGCATTTCTTTGCAGCCCCTCAGAAGGTTTGCAGCTGTTTTCTGGCTTCATGTCTCTGTCTTTGCTCTCTGGTTCCTGGGTTTGTGATGCAAACAGGTTCTGCTCTATCTTGGGCGCTTGATATGAGTTGGGGGCTCATGTGCAGCTTGTTTCAGAGAGCAGGAATCTGGATATAATCTGGGAGGCAAAAAGTAGCATGACCACAAAATGGCAGGATAGGACTTGCTACAGGATCCAATTAGGGTTTATGATTTTTGACTTGCATTTAGTCCCCATGTGTGCAGAATCACACTGTATCCACTGCTGCTTCCTCCACAGGGCATCCCCAGGGTAGGGATGAGGACAGGCACCTGCCCCCCACCTCTCCATGCATGGACAGCAGCCAGGAGAGTGGCTTTTTCTGCAGATGTTAATGAGCCTCACCCCCAGGGCTGCAGTCCTGCCCCTTTCATTGTTTGTCTCCAGCACCCCCTCACTCTTCTGCAGTGCTGGCCACCTTCTCTTGCCATGTCCCTCTTGCTGGGTGGCATCCCATCAGTGTCCAAAACTGTGCTCCCTGTGCCTTCTGCAGCACTCCAAGGATGGGGGGCACAAGTAGGGACATACATGGGAGGGAGAGAGGGTGCCCAGGGGAGCACAAACCACAGACCCTGAGGACCACAGAGACCCATCCGTGTGGCATCCCATCTCCAGGCCATCAGTGAGACCCATCTATTCCCCCACACTGAGCTGCCCAGATGCCTGAGAGGCACAATTGCTTCCAGCCCTCCTGCTTGAAGATATGTTGGCACTGGCCCCAGTGAATCCTGTTGGTTTGTGATGTCTCTGGGTCCTTGTCACCACCCTGCCTCCCTGGGGGATGGCCAGGCCAGGCAGGATTACGACTCTTAATATTCCTCATAAATCAGCCCTTTCAGACCTGTCATCTCATTTATTGCTCTGCCCCAAGCTCTCACCCATGAGTTTGTCAGGATGCATCTGTCTCTTCCACCTGCTGATCCAGCTGATGGGCAGCTGCAGCCCAGCAGTCCCTGGGGTCACTGCTGCTGTCCCCAGACCTTGTGGTGTCATCAGTCATCACCTCCCCAAACTGAGGAGAGGTGTTGGGCAGGATCTCAAGGTCCTCATCCCCTTTCTGAGTAAAAATCTCCCTTGTGGTCATCCCACAAGTGTGGGGCAGGACACAGGACACCTGGACTCACTGTGGGACTTCAGGCAAGTCCTGCCACCTCCCCTCTCTTTGCACCTAAAAGCAAGGATATTATTACTTGGCTGTCATCACATTAGGATGTTGGGAAGCTTAATTAAATGCCTGCAAAGCGATTTTGAGAGCTGCGGATGAAAGGGACTATATATAAAGTGCAAAGAATTATTATTAGCGGTGCAGTCCATGCCCTGGTCCTGCTCCCATCACCCTGGCCCCACTCCCCTGCATCCCGGCACTGGGATTATTTCTGTGCGTGTGTGGAGTTGTGGTTTTATAATTATACATGTAAAATAGCTATAAATACCCTGCAATAACACGGCGGCTGTGTGCGCATAGCACAGGAATAGGAGTCGGGAGCTGACATAAGGAAACCGTGGTTTGACCTCATTCTGACTCAGATGTAAATATACCTCGTGTGAGGGGGCAGCTGGGGGGCTTGGGGCTGCTGGGGGCTGCAGGCACAGTGGCCTCCTTGGCAGGGAGAGGTTTGGGGAGAGATTTGAAGCTGTCTGCTAATTCCAGAGAGGCTCCTGCAGGGCTGGGATCCTTCCTCTCCCATGTGTCCTGGGACTGATGGGGGAGTTTTTGAGTCTTGGATGTTAAAATCTTAGAGAATAAAAATGTAAATTATGGAATTTGGTTCCTGGAGGGGCTTACCTGGGTGAACTTGCTGTTGTCGGGTTTGTAGTGCCCCTTCTTCCAGGTGCTGCTCCTGGGGGATCTGTTTAGCTGCCTGTTTTATGAGCTGCAAAGGGAAAAATGGGTTTGTGATGGCTCTTGAAAGCTATTCCTAGGACACAGCGCTGGGGTCATACTGGAGGCACTGGTTTGCACAGGGCCATGCTCTGGTTTGCATAGGGCAATGCCACAGATCCCTGGGGAAGCTGTGATGGAGCCTGGGGCCAAGTGACTGCATTCAGGCCACCTCGCTGTGCTCTCCAGCAAGTCCTCAGCACTGGGCAGACACCCCAGTGTCTTCCCCCCTGGGGACATTTCTCAACCCCATGGGGGCCCAGGGGGGCATACAGAGCTCACAGCAGGATCCCTGTGTCTGGGAATGACAGTTTCCTGAGCAGGGTGAGGGGGCAGGGGAAGGCAAAGGGAAGGAATGATGCAAATACCAGCTCAGCTGAAGGAAGATGACTTCATCTCCTTTTCCTCTCCTGGTGCTATTTATAGTCACTTTAATTTACTCCCCTTTGCTTTATTATCTCTCCAACAAGCCGTTAGCCCTCAGACAGCAGGATGCCTTTACTCACCATTCAGCCAAAAGTCCTGAAAAAAACCCCTCAACCCACCACCAAAAAAACCCAAAAGCAGGGGCAGGAGGCAGAGTAAAGCAACAGAGTGCTTGGGCAGGAGCATCGCTGTCCTGTGACGTAGCTTTCTGGAAAAAAGAGAGGATTTTTGTCCCCTTTTGGAGAAAGGAGTGAGAATTGGGCAAGGAAGATGTCCCCTTGGTCCTTCAGAACAGTGGCTGGAGGAGACAGGACCGGTGGTGCCAGGATCCCCTCCTCACCCTAGGATGAGGGCCACTGTTCTGCTGGACCCTGCTGAGGCAGACACCCCCTGCTTCCCCCCAGGAGCCCCAGCCCTGCCCTGCTTCACGTGGGACACTGGTATCATGCCAGGAGATGGGGATCAGCACCACCCCAGGTGCCTTGAAAACACCTTCCCATCAAGCATGTTTATCAGCCCTGGGCCATGGGGAAACTGAGGCACAGCCTCCCCATGGAATCACCCTTCCAGGGGCTTCAAAATCCAGTCCCTGGGAAGGCTGGTGCCCAGGAGCCCAGCCCCAAGCTGAGCTCTGTGGCACCCCATCCCCAGTGCTCAGCAGGGCTGCAGTGGTGGCAGTGACAACCCCATGAACATCCTGTGATGTGACACTCTGGGCACTTCCCAGCCCAAGCCCCAGGCAGGCACCTCTGGGACAGCATCGATGCTGAGCATGACTGCCATGTTAAGCCAAATTAGAAGGATCTGTCTTTGAAGTTTTTAATTAACTTTTTCCCTGTTTGCTTTCTTCTGGATCCAAGGGAAAAGCCCAGCCTCCCGCTATCCCCAGCTTCTGTGGCATGGGGGAGGTTGCAGACTTGGATGTGCAGGAGGGAGCAGGAGGCATTGTATGTAATCCATTGTATGTAATCCAGCACAGAGCGTGCTGCTGGAGGCTGTGCCCAGGTGCTGCCCTGCCTCCACAGGAGCATCCCTGCACAACCATGAGCATCCTCCCACCTGTCCTGGCACATCAGTCACAGGGAACCTCAAATTTGCATTACCCCTTGGTGTTTCATCCCCTCAGAGCTGCTGGTGTGGGTTAAAAATAGCCAGGAGAAAACCCAACCAAAACCCTTGGTGGAGAGCAGCATGAAGAAGCCATGGCTGAGTGGTCCCCTGTGCCAAAACACCTCATTCTGCCTCCCCAAATCTGTAAATAATACAGAGAAAACAAATTAATGCTGGGAAAGAAGAGGGAAAAGAGCCAGAGCTGAGCTAGCAACATGAGGTAGGGAGAGTGGCTAAAAATAACAGATCCCTGAAGGCATGGGGAGGAACGTGATGGGGATCCACACTCCTGCCATCCCAAAAGGCAGCCTTGCACCTTCCCAGCTGCTCCTCATAACGCAGCCCTGCCCGCTGAATCCAGAGATGGAAAAGCCTCCCGGAAGGGAGGCAACGGGGAGGTGAGAGGTGCAGAGCTGTGCCGTGGAGCCAGGAGCGGTGCTCCCACCTTCAGCAGAGCATGGAGGTCCCCCCAGCACCCAGGGTGCCCAGCTGGGAGGGAGCCTCTGCCTGACCCACTTGCAGGCAGCCGGCGGGCAGCGGGATGCTGCTGGGAGAGCTCAGGGGTGCTGCCTCCGCAGCTAATTTTAGGCTGTGTTCAATTAATCATGGAACGGGAGGGGATCGCGGCAAGCCCAGCCTTTGCAAGTGCCTCTGCCAGCTCCCCTCTCCAGCCCCTGTGTGCTGCTGCAGAGTTTGGAGGAGCAGGGGCCAGGCATTCCCTGATCCTGTGGGTTTGGGCTGAGGAACTAGGAGAGATCCTGTGCCACAGTCCTCTTCTTCCAGTCAGCTTTAAGAGGCTGGGGCAGCCCTGGGAAGAATGTTATCTCCTCGTGCCTCAGTTTCCCCACTGTGGCTGGTCACCAATTTCTCAGGTTGCCTGTATGGCTCTGAGCAGGCAGTTTCCTGGCAGGCCAGAGCTCTGGAATGTCTCCCTGGGATGGGGAGCAGTGACCCCCAGCAAAGGATGTCTCAGCCAGCCCAGACCCCTGCTTCATGTCCTATGGTAGCCCCTTTCCTGGGACTCACCAGCTCTGCTGTGTAAAGTTGGGGCAGGAACAGCTGCATTGCTCGGGGACAGGCAGCTTTCCCAGCACAAAGGAGAGAGGCTGGCAATGCTTTTGGAGTACAGCATGAGAGCCCTGTGGTCTTGCTCTCCCCACAGCCCAGCTTCGCTGGTCTCCGTGTCAAAAGCACGGCATGGTCCAGCCCTCCCCCATGACAGAGGGAACAGCTCCTGACGGAAACAGGGCTCGGCTGGGATTGAAACCCTTTTCCTGCCTGCACTGCGTGGCTAGAGCTGATAAGGCCTGGATAACCCCAAGCATTGTGTGTTCCACCAGCCCATGACCCGCCAGCGTGAGAGGAAACGCTGGTGCTCAGCCAGCCAGGATCCAGGGGGAGACTGTGTGCCGGTGGTGGGGTGCTGGGGTGCTGGAGAGCCCTGCTGTCTGGCCAGCCTGCTTTCCCTTTGGCCAGCATATGAAGTTTTGGGATGGCTCTGTCAGATTGTCATTGGTGCCAGCCCAGGTCACTGTGTCAGCACATGCTGGCCAGCTGTTGGCTGTATGGTCAGGAAAGAAAGCTGCCAGGGTGAAAAACCCGGGGGTTCAGGGTGATTGTCTGGCACAGGCAGGGTTTAGCCCTCGGTATTTGCATTCCATCCTTTTGGGATGGACCTTCGAACTTGGGACACCTCTGCTTGTTCCAGAGGGCAGCTCCCAGAGGCCAGACTTGCTGAGCAAAACCTCGCCAACCCAGAGGGAGCCACCAGCTCTGCTGTCCCGCAGTGGTCAGGGCTGGCTCGCTCCCTGTGCCGGCTGCTGGCCAAGTCAGACTGCGGGAATGTGTGTGCCAGTGTGCGTGTCCTCCCGGCTCCTGCCCTCAGACGCTGTCTGGGCTGGCGTCACCCTTTCTGCTGCAGTGGCTCTGGCTAAACACCGTGGGCAGCTTCACAAAAGAAGATGGGAAGGGTGACAAAGTGCCAGCCACACCGCCAGCCACAGCTGATTGTCCAGCTTGGCACCAGAGCCAGGAGCATCTTCTACTGTGCAGTGGCATTTCCATCCCTTGCTTCCTGCCTGGCAGCAGGTCCCCCTGCTGCCCTTTCAGCCAGAAGATGCCAGAAAAGGGCAATGCTTCCCATGGGGAATTTCATGCTGGAGGAGGGAAGCTGATCCCACCATGATCCCACCAGCACCCCTGGACCCTGCCCCCCTTGAGAGGACGCTGGCTCTGCTCCAAAGGGGTGGGAGGAGGCAGGCTACCCAACACAGACACATGAGCAGCTCTGGGGAGAGGTAGGATTTGTGTTTCGAGGAGGGAAAATGAGTCACAGGGGGATGACAGGGCTGTGCCAGTAGCGGAGCGCAGGACTGGGGTAAGCGGTGGCTGTCGGCTGCTATCCGGGAGGTCAGGCAGAAATGCTCTTACAGGCCCTGCCTGGCTTTAAAATCTATTAACGTCATTTTGCTGTTGGAGCTGAGAGCCGTGCAGGCAGCAGAAACGTTCAGGCATGGCTCAGATCAGAGCAGGATTTCAATTACAGTAATCAAAGGTGACACAGATAAGAAACCCCTGGTCTATGGAGCCACGACAGCTGTCCTCTGGCTCCAACCGGCACCCATCCAGAGCAGCGCCATCAAAATCACTGAAGTGGTACCAGGGTAAAATTGGATTGGAATCCATTTTCATCTGCCGTGGTGGAAAATGCTTTCCCTGCACTCCTTGGGGAGGAAAACCAGCTTCTCAGGGACAGCAAGGGAAGAAGGTGCCAGGCATGGAGGAGGGGACAATGTCCCCAGCAATAGCACTGATGGCTGTTTTTGGATGATGGAGGCAGCAGAAGGAACAGGTGGGATGCTGCAGCATCAAGGCAATGTCTCCTGCTTTCCCCTCTGTATTTCAGCCTGGCCCCACAGTGACTGTCATGGGTGAGGCAGGGGTGTGCTCAGCTTGGTGTCAGGTTCCCTGGAGGGATGGGCATCCTTCTGAGCCCTGTCCATGGCCAGATCATCCCAGGATGTGCTGCAGGATGGACCTTCAGCCAAGGAAAATCTGGGGAGAGGGTTGGGAGGTTGGAGGAGAAGAGCCCAAGGGGCAGGAGCTGGCACTCTTCTCTCAGCCTTTTAAATGGCAAGGGATGCACAGGGAAAGCTGCCTCCTGCTCCTCTCTCTGCCACCACTTGCATATGCCCCTGGTCAATCGTCCCCACTGCTTTTGTGACTTTTTGCAAATCTTTTGGATAGCAGTAGGGCATCCCTACCTCTGCTTCCTTCACCCCTTTGGGCTCCCACTCCAAGGAGCCACTGGTGCCCCCTGCCACGGCCATGCAACCAAGCCATGGGGGCATCCCTGGGACCCGGGCACACAAGGGGTCCTTTCTGCCCCTGCCCCAGCACAGCAGGATCTGGCCAAAACACAGCGTCTCTTTTTGCGCCCACTGGCCCCGCTCCAGCCTGGCCAGGTGTCAACTGCCCGGCCGCAGCGTGTCCCCCCCGGAGCTCCGCGGGGAGCAGCAGCCCTCTCCCAAACACTGGAGGTTTGTGCGGGGCGACGGGACTGAATGGTGGGTCTGTGCGGCCGGGAATGCCGCGGGGGGGGGAGGGAAGCTGAG
Organism: Pycnonotus jocosus; assembly: GCA_013400435.1. Taxonomy (NCBI): domain Eukaryota; kingdom Metazoa; phylum Chordata; class Aves; order Passeriformes; family Pycnonotidae; genus Pycnonotus; species Pycnonotus jocosus. The sequence continues at coordinate 9,055 of VWYP01004551.1, forward strand.
CCGCTTGTTTCATCTGTTTACCTGGAAGTGGAGATCATGGCCAGACCCAGCTGCCGCAGTGGCGGCACTTTCATGCCAGCGCTAACGGGATGGGGAGTGCCGTGCTGCACCCGACCCCGCGCAGCCTGCAGCATGACAACGACGGGGGCACAGCAGGGACTTGGCAGGGCTTCCCTCCCTCCATCTGCCTGCACAGTGCTGAACCCTCCTGCTCGCTGCAGCTGGAGACCCAGAGCCCGGGGAAGGACGTGGGAATGACCACAAGCCATCAGAGGGGTGGGTGATACTGCAGGTTGTCCTTTGTGCTGCAGCATCACCATGTCCTAGGACTCTACAGAGTCCCCCTACATGTGTCCCCACGCCAGCTGGGTCCCTATCCTGGCTGTGTTCCTCATACTGTTGGCAGTCTCCGTCCTGGCTGCACATCCCTGCCCCATCCATAGCTCCCTGTAGTGGCTGTGGGGTCCCAGACTGGCTGTGGACACCTGCTCCAGCTCTATCCCTGTGCAGGTTGTGCATCCCTGCACCAGCTGTCCCCCTGTACCAGCAGAGTCCCCATGGGAGCCACTCAGCAGCTCTGGGAGAGAGGGGCCACCCATGCAAGCGCTGGGTTTTGTCCTTGCATGAGACAGGACTGACAGCCACACATAAACTGCTGGGGAGAGAAGGGGGATGATAGCATCTTTGTCAGCGCCTGGATGCACGGGGATTAATGAAGCTGGCTCGCCTTCCCCAGGATTCAGGTTGCCTTATCTGTGTCTATCGGTTCTTACCCAGGCAGTGCTAGAGCTGCTCCCGATGCGCACAGCTAATCCCACAGGCTGGCAGATAGGGCAGGGACCGCTGCCTCCACCCACACCCTGCCCACACCCGCAGGGCCAGGGCCACGGAGCTGGGCCATGACCTGTCCTGCCCCAGGCCAGCTGATGCTGGAGATAACCAGAGGCATAGGGCAGAGGTGCAAGGCAGTCTCAGGCTGGCAGTAGTACATGCAGGGTTGTGAGGCAGGCACTGGCTTTGCCTCTGATCCTGATTTTGATTTTGAGGCTGCATCACCTTCCAGCTCCCCCAGTAAAGCTGTGTCTGCCCAGTTCATCTCTATTCATCTTTCAACTCAAAAAAATTAATGCCCTACGGGACTGTCTCTGGGAACTTGTGGCCGTTCTTTGGTTAAGTAGATTTCTCTATCTTTTGGCTACTTCTGGTATTTGGGGATGGTTGCAGGTGGTGAAGGGGCTGGTGTACCCACAGAGGCTGGCACATCACTGAGCAGCCTGGCACTGTGTCATGCTCTGAAGACAGGGAGCAAGGGCTAGATCATTTCACCTCACGCCACACAGACATGATGCAGCATCCCTGGCTCTTCCCAAGTACCTGGAGGACCCACAAGCCCTGACTGCCCATCTCTGGTGCCACCAGGAGGGTGTCTTCCCTCTGCCTTCTGGCACTTTTTCTTTCTCCATTCTGTGTTGGCTCTTCATACCCTGGGACAGGAGGAGCATCCAAGGCTGTGCTTCAGCACCATCCCAAATTTCCGACCTGGCACACACAGTGCCATGGCAACACTCTATTTTTTCAGCTGCTTCCTTATTTTCTTTGCAATTGGGCTCTCTCACTGGGCAATGGTGATCACAGGGGCTATGTGGGCAGGGTTCAGCATGCTGCTGAGCAAGCAGCTCGAGTGTGGTGCCTTGTGGTGGCCTGCCCCTCCATGTGCCCCACACCTCGCATGGCTCTGACCCTCCCTGTCCACAGCATAGAAGGAAAAACATCACTGGGGCTTAGGAGAGACTGCTCAGCTCTGCACACCCCAAAGTTGCCCTGGGACCTCAAAGCTACCCATTTCCCATGGGCTGTACAGCTCCATGTACCACAGACATGGGCTCTGCACATTGATGTCCCCAAGGTCACCCATGCCACCAGAGCTCTGTGTCTGTGGCAAAATGGTGCTGATCATGATGAAGTTTGTGCCCAGCATGACTGGCACCACTCTTGCCTCCATGACAGTCCTTCCTGTGTTCCCATCCTGTGGCTCCTCCAGGGCATCTTCTGACCCTGCTACAGTGGGGTTTAAAGATTTAAGGAAGATGGCCTGGAGAAGGCTTTGTAAAATGCCAGTGGGGAACCACAGCAAAAAAAAAAACATGCCCTTGGCAAAATAGGGTCAGGAGAGCATAAGCCCCCAGGACCTCTGTGTGAACAGGGACTATGTTCACTGTCAGGACAGTGACAGGAGTTTGGTAATGCAAAAAGCACAAGCAAGAGCTGGCCCTGACCAAACAGCCTCCCTGGGCAATTTCAGGAACAGCCACAACCACTGAGTGGCTGCTCGTGTCTGAAGGAAGCTCTGTTCCGCAGCTTCTGACAGCTGCTTCTGCTAGAGCCTTAAATTGAACACTGAGGGTGTTTTAGACAGAGAAACCTGAGTGTTTTGGGGACCAGAACAATTCAAAAGATCCTAGACAAATTCACAAGCCATCAGTCTCGACAGGAATCTGTTCTTTTCAGCAAGAAAGACAAAAGCCTTTGTCCAAGTCTTTCCACCTAGCTTTTAGTGGGATTAGAGCTGCAGTGGCCTATGCTGGCAGGCATCCCCCGGGCCAAGCACAGCCAGCCCCTGAAATCACTTTGTGTGGGCCCCAGAGTCCATCTCGGCATCCTGGCGTTTGCTGCTGCCATCACTTCCAATTTAGACCTGCTCATGGCAGAGACCAATATAGAAGCACTTTGCAGGATGGCACTTCCCCTCCCCAGAGAGTCAGTGCTGGCACTTTGCTCTTGCTGCTCACCAGCTCCAAGGAAGACTGAGGAGCTTAAATTACTTTTTTCCAAGAAAGGTGGATTTGGAAAGATAAGGACTGGGAAAGAGTTGTTCTGCTCTGTTGAGCCTTTCTGCCATCTGGAACAGCTTTTGGTTTCCTTCTGGATACCTCTTCCATGAGATGGCAGGACAGGGAGCGGGGCAAGGGGATCACTAGGACCCCCAAGGAGGGGAAGGATGAGGAGATGGAGTCAGATGACACATGGGTCTATTCCTATGTGCCCTCTTCAAAGGGGTGGGTGAAAGTCAGCCCAGGCAATTGGAGAGCTGGTTTAGGGAAGGGCTTGGAACAAATCTCACTGTGGAAGATTGCTGAAGCCCCCAGTCAGCCTGCCCATGGCATGTTTCCACTCTGCCCATCCTTTTGGCAGGATGGTGGCCATCACATCTTGCAGCCGCTGTTTCTTGTTCCACATTCTCCAGCCCAGGGGTGGAGAAAGCCTCATTGTCTCCATCTTGCCTCTTTTCTTCCTGGGGTAAAACATAAAAGCAAAGTCATCACATCAGGGCTGAGGAGGGGAGAGCACTTCCAAGGCAGTGGGCACTGCTAACCCCAGCCCCCTGGGTGAGGTTTCTGGTACCTACTAAGGGGTTGGTGCTCCTGCAGCTTTATCTTCAGTAAAGCCATAAAAAAATGTCTCCCATTCATCTAATTGCCTGTTCTACAGAAACTGGGGCAGAACTGGGTCTCTTCGGCACGGTCCTCCTCACAGTTGGAAAACACCCCATAGAACTCTTCCAGGGGCTGGACACCAGCTCCCATTGGCCCTGCATGGCTCCGAGCCACTCATATCCATGCCTCATATTGGTGTCCTCTGGTCCCTCCCAACAGCCAAACACTTCCTGTGTGGTGGATTCGATTTGGTGTCTCCAAGGCTGACACTCAGCTCAGGACCATGCTGCCACTGCCCAGGCAGCCTGTGCTGTCCTCAGCATCCAGTGCTTGAAACCACAACCTCATGGTGAGCATCCTCCCTGGAGAGGCTGCTCTCTGCAATTAATCCGGGCATGGTTTATGCTAACGATTCTCCCCACTTTAAATTATAAATGGCCCTTGGCATGTGTGCACACAAACATACGTGTGTGCACAGAGATCCTTTAAGGCCATCATTAGCTGTAATTAGCAGGATCTGTCAGTCATCTTTGGCAGTTAACGATGAGCCCTGAGTCAGAGGAATCCAGCAGCAGATAAAATAAACACGATTTCAAACAGTTTGGAAATAACAAGCCCTCATTAATCAGACAAGCCCCAAAGGGAAGCACTTGGAAAAGTGGCAGCTTCTTTGCCATTGCTGAGAGTGGGGCTGAGTGGGCTCCAGGACAGCCCCTGTGTTCCCCAAACCCCGCTCCACTGGGAATGGGAGGCAGGATATTCTGTCTTGGCTGACTTCAAGGCAGAACTGAGGTATCAGAGCCAGTCAGCTCGAGCAAAAACATGAAAACTGGCAAAACCCACCCAAAAGGGCTCCTGCATGGCCCCTCTCTGGATGAAAGCAGCTGAGGCACGACTTGGCCCCGAGGTGCAGGCCAAGGGGGGTGATGCTCGTGCAGGGCTCAGCTCTGGGTAGAGATGAAGCAGCTCTGGGGCAGTGCATCCCACAGCCATCACTCACCCCAAGAGCTTAAAGGCTGTGTGGAAGGGAGCATCCCAGGATCCAGCAGCACAGGGGAGAGAGGATTTGGGGAAGGGGCTGGTACAAGGGATGTTTCCTAGGGAGCAGGGGGAGCTGGGGAGACTTCTAGCTGTCACAGCTGCAGCTAAATTACAGCAAATAGGAGGGGAATGGGACACATGAGGCTGGTTTATATTACAAAGGAGCAGTCCATCATGGGGTATTTAAAATAATCCGCTTAGATGCACAGTAGCAGATTTGGAGTGCTAAGGGAATTGAAGGCGCTGTGGCTTTGCAAGACTGGATCAGATCTAGTTAAGATGCCACTTAGGACAGTACATCCCATCCTGCTTCGCTGCTCCAGGGGACAGGCACACAACACCTGCAGCCCCTGCAAGGCCACTCCCATCCCACCAGGGAGACACCCAAGGTGACATTGGCCACATCAGGATGGGTGACAATCTCCTGTGGCAGCTCCCTGGGACTGGTGGCAGGTTTGGGCAGCATAGAGCAATGGTCTGGATTAGGCACAGGACAGGGGATTCCCATAGGGGGCCAAGCCTTTGGAGTGGTGGAGGAGGTATAACTGGTGCTTGTGGTCCAGGATCACCTTCATGCTGAAGACAAGTGCCTCGTAAAGAGCTGGGACCAGGAGATGCTCAGGAGAGAGCTGTACCCACACTGACAGGGGTGGGAACCTCCTCTAAGGGTATCCTTTCCTGCTCAGCTGGGGCTGGGGACAGGGACCTGGTGTGGGCTCGTGGTAGGCTGGGACCAGGCGCTTCAGGGGAAGAGCTGGGGCTCCTCTGCCTCCGCATGGCCTTGCAAGAGCCCCCCAGCACAGCCAGTGGCCACAGAGGAAGGTGGTTTCTAATGCCACAAGCTAGGGGGTCCTCTGCTGGGGTCTGGGCTCAGTCTGGGGTCTGTGTAAGTAGAAACATGGGCTCTCTGAGCATCCCTGAGCATTCTTGCACTGTTCCTCTAAGCCAGGCTGAAAGCTCAGCCCCAGGGAAGCCAATTTATCCTGAGAGAGGGATTTCATCCCAGAGACTTTGTTACAGGCAGATATTCCCCCAGAAGAGTATCTTTCCAAGGGCAGATGGTTTCCACCTTGGGCAGGCTCAAGGGGTTCAGTCTGCAGTGGCCCTGCAGAGCCAGAGCAGCAGCAACCTCTCAGATCCAGGCAGCATAGCCAGAAGTGACCCTGTCACAGAGCTGGTCCTCACTCTGCCCATCCCTTTGCTCCCAGGGAGGGCAGGGCCCAGGAACATGCCCACAAAATCTGAGGCTGCATGTCAGACTAGGCCACAGGACTTCCTGCACCACTTCTTGTCCTCAACCTGTGCCCTCTGTCCCCCTCTGACCACACCACAGGGCTGCGCTCAACATGAGGGCTGACTCCGGCAGGTCTAAACACTGTCCCCAGCTCCCCTAAGCATTAATCCAAGGGAGGATTAAGGTTACCAAGTGCCTGGAGCCACCCAGCTCTTACGTCTCCCACAATGGACCCCTCTGTTCCCACCCCAGAGACACCACAGGGCTCTGCTGTCTCCCTTGGGCTTGTTGCTGTGCCCCCCGAGCCCCCCAAGCTCTCCTCCATCAGCAGGCACCTCACTGGGGTTGTGCAGCACCTGCTCACCTCTGCAAATTGGGGACCAGAGATCATCACTAGGGCTCTGGGGGTTTCCAAGCCTCTGTGACCAACTTTCCCCCGCTCCCTGCAAGCCCTGGGGTGGGTTTTGTGGTGGGCATCAGCTTCTTCCGCCTCTTCTCCCCTGTCCCCCAGCTGCTGTGTTCTGGGTCAGCTCTGGGTTCGTGACAACTAGTTTAACTGCATGGAAAATACCTTAATCCTGGTAAGACCCTGATCCCTGCCTGCTCATACTTCCCGTGAAAGCCCCCCACTTCAGCCATAATCCCTGAGAGAGGTCATCTGTGCACCCTCCATTTGTGGGAGCAAGGGATTCTCTCCAGGGTACCCAAAAACTCCTGGGGTTGGCACACAGGGTCCTGGCCCAGGGAGTCCTGTCACCTGCAAGGGACAGTAAGGATACAGTTCTCCTGCCACATGGCCAGTAGCTCCTGCCACTCTCTTGTGCCCCCTTAGGGTGACCAGCTCCAGATGTTTTCAGAAAGAACCAAGCAACTGTAAATTATTTTTACATACTTATGATCATTTTTCATTTCTGTTTTGAGTTCCTATATACTCCACAGTGAGCAGAACTCCTAGCTTGCCAGTTCCTATCCCCTCACAACTCCTGCCCCATCCCATCCAGAGGGCTCCCCAGGGCATGGGGTTGGAGGAACCCCTGGTTTGTGGGAAGAAAGAGGGCTCTGGCTCTGTCCCCAGTCCCATTTCCCCAACATCAGGAGCTTCTGCTGCCTTTACCTGCCCTGACCTGTGGCCCCACGAGCTGTAATCCCCCTCCTGCTGCACCCGCAGGATCAGAGGCTGCCAGTGTCCAACCCATCCTAGAGAAAGGAGGGCACTGGGGGTTGGTAATAAATCCTAATGATATCCTGGGGAGAGGGGTAGAACAACAGGTTCTCACCACTCCCTTGCGTGGCAATAAGAAAAGTCTGTGTTTGCAGAATTGTCTCTTGTATTTATAAGAAGCAAGGACAATGCTGGGATAGAGGCTGAGCTGAGCCTTTAACCAGCCAGATTACACTTAGCAGGAGCATTTACCTCTGCCTCTAATCCGCCTGCCACAAAGACTTGCTAACTCCTTCCCGGATTTAACTGGAAGGCTTCAAATCTTCCTGCAAAGGAGAGAGTTAAGCCCGAGCTGGTGCTGGAGGGCTGCAAGGGTCAGGGTCAGCGCTCCTCCTTCTCAGGCACATCAGGTTTGGGCCGGACATTTAAGTCCCAGGCTCAGTATCTTTTTCTGGCAACAGGCCCTGCAGTCAGGACAGGCAGGGCATGGGAAGGTGCCAGGAGCCCTGCAGTCCTTGAGAGCTCAAAATCAGAGCCTCAGATTTGGACATTCTTGAGCAAAAATCACTGCTGCTTAAACATAGAGGGGAGGCAAAAGCTCGGGAGGAGCCCCTTGTTTTTAGCTGGATTTCTTGTAAGAACAGAAAACATCTGTAGCCAGTGCTGGTTGGCTAGGGAAGGTTGGGATGCATGCTGTAGGATATGGTCATGCTCCTGACACCCAATATCACCTGATAACTGGCTGGTGTCCCCTGACTGCCCCATCCCACCCTGGAGCAGCCACATTCTCCACTGGCTGCACAGGGCCAGGCCCATCGATCCTCAGAGCCCAGGATGCCTATGCCCACTGGTGAGCACCAGCCTTGTGGCTCATGCCAGCAGAATCCCTTCCTTTATTCCTTCACAGGATGCTTTGCATCCATGCCAGGAAGGGGAGAGACCCTTGGCCCTACAGCTCACCCCTATGGCACCCCCAGCATAGTGACCCCGACAATGCCGAGGACCACGGTGCCACAATAGAGAATTTTGGTGTGAGGCTTTGGAGCAGGGGGACAGGGACATGGCACATGCTGATGTCACTGAGCTGGCTGGCATTGGGCAGCACGTGGCGCTCCAGGAGACCCACCAGCAAAGAGGGTCTGACTGGGAGAGCGGCCAGGAGAAGGGCTGGAGCTCTGTGGCTTGCTCCACACAGCCTGGCCCGAGGGGCTGCCCACCCTCGGTCTCATTCCACACCGCTGGCACTAAGCCTCGCATGCCAGGGTCACAGGCTGAGCTGGGAAAGACGTGTGAGCCGAGACAGCAGAGCCAAGGATGAAACCTCCTCTGACTTCTGGGAAGCCGGCAGTATCGGAAATTTCCCTCCCAGCAGAGCTGCGTGGGAGGGGACGGCGAGTCCCCTCAGCCAGACCTTGCATGGTGTCCCGCCGGCTGGCAGCACCTCTCGGGCTGCAGGGACACGTGAGGCTCCGTGGCGGCCCGGGCCAGGATGACACGATGGCAGCCAGCCCAGTGCCACCGCCCCGCCACCGGCTCCCTCACAAAGGTCGGAAGCTGGGCGCAGCCGGGGGGGTTTCCCGGCTCAGCTATGGCCCCAGGTGCCCCGGGGATGAGCTGGCTGCCAGCCAGGGGCACCCAGCCCGCCTCTGAGTCCCTTTGTGGTGCCGCTTATAAGGGGCTTCTGCCAGAGTCAGGAATTCCCTGCCTTTCTTTCCTCCAGCCTCCCCAGTGCCATGGCACTGGAATCATATGGGGGGCTCTATCCACAGCATCACCCTCTCCTTATGCTGGGTGAAGAAAGCACCTGGCAAGAGAAAATCCACCTCATGCGTTCCCGAAGGAGGCCTGGGGCCTGCAGCAGGCAGAGGGTGCGGGGCTGAGGGTGCCGTGCTGGGGCAGGGCTGCAGAGCACCCCCGCTCCCCTCCTCCAGCCTGCTGGGCAAGAGGCCAGCTTGGCTTCCGCAGCCCTTTCTGCAGGCAGGGCTGGTATGTTCACCACAAGCTATGGACGGCCAGGCTGCCGCTTACAGTAAATCCGAGCGAGTTGTTTTGGGCAGGGCCTCCGCGGGCCCGCAGGCAGCACAGCGGCCGTGTCCTGCCGGCACCGCCGTCTGCCGCAGGCGTCTCCTGTTCCCGGTGCGCCCCTTGGCTTTCCCAGCACTGACCCGCCGAGTGTCACACCCGGCATCAGCACCGAGCCTCTGTCCCAGGGTTCCCCCATATTCCTGGTAATAGGCAGTGTCTGGAGGAGGGGAGAAGCATCTGCCATCACCCCCCTGCTTTGGCTCGCAGTGACAGGAAAGCTGGTGAGGAAAGATACTGGGCCACACAGTCCCACAAACTGCTGCCCAACCACCCTCTTGCTGCTGCTTTCTCCCATCACTGCCCTTTGGCCATCAGTTCAAATCTCCAGCGGAGGGAGTGGGGGATTTTTCTGCTTGCTTGGGACAGTGTGAAGCCTTTGTCCCTATGGTGGCCAGCAGATGAACCTGAAGCACCACTGAAGCATTTTTTTTTTAGGGCTTAAGTGGGATTTATGGGGTGAAGATGCCTGCTCCAGCCCTCTTCATGGATGGGTAATTTCAAGCATTGGGAAAAGGCAAGATTTGGCCTAACCAACAGAGTTTCCCTGAGCTCTCAGGATCATATGTTGCATTTCCTCATCCACCTTTTAAGTGAAAATCACTGAGGGGTACATGTCACCCAAGACTGTGAGGCTTGGGGCTGCAAGGTCTGTCCCACACTGTGCTTCACATCTGTACCCCAAGTCCAGAGGAAAGTGAGGTACACACTAGCAAAATTTCATTCTTTTCAATGACCAAAAAGCAGAAAACAAGCAAGGCACTAAGTCACCCAAGGATAGGCCACCTCTCAGGGGCTAAGCCCTGCCACCCCTGATCCACCAGCCTGGGGACATAGTCCCAGAGCAGCTTTGCCAGCTCTGTGATGCCTTCTGCATTTGGCCCAACCTTTCCCAGCATGGGAAAGGATGCACAGCAGACACAGGCAAGGGATTTTCCAGGGTGGAAGCTTGCTTCTGGTCTGGTTTTTCAGAAGCAGACTGCAAGCTTGTGAATCGGAGGTATTTGTCAAGTTGGTTCCTGCAGTGGAAATGATCAAATAATTGTTCATACACCCATCTGACCCAATGGCTCGTGCTCACAGAGCAGAAACTGGCTGTCATGCTGCAGGACTGTGGTTCCCCCGTGATGCTGTGGCATGTTTGTAAGAGGAAGATGCTGAGGCTGCAGGTGCCTTTCCAAGGCAGAGCTATGCCATGCTCCAGGCACACTGCCAGCCTGTTGCTCGGCCGGATTCATGCTGCCTTTCTCTCAGAGAGTCTCAGGGAGGGCTGTACTTCACAGCGGGCTTTTCCTGTTCCACTTGCCCAACAGAGTGCTTCCAGCATCTTCTCTACCCCTTGTCCTTTCCTTCCTCTTCTCACCACTTTGCAGTTCTGACAGCCTGTCCTTGGCTCTCCCTGCTTCCCTGTGCTCAAGCAGGCATCCAGAACAAGCCTGCTGCTCTGAGTGAGGATGGAGGATGTTCATTCCTATGGAAAGTCAGGCTCTTCCAGCAGCAGCCTCTTCCAGCCCCTAAAGTGACAGTGACCTGAACATTTCTATTCAGACCAACTATTTTTTCAGGCATTTTTAACCTCCTCTTATGTACTTTTCTTCCTTTGGGGTTGAAATTATTCCGGCTTTGTACGAAAACCAACTCTGAAGTGCTTGGGGAGTGGAAACCTCCCATTATACTTTTGAAAAATAATATTAATCTTCCCTCTCCTTTTATGAAGAGTTCTCTCCCCAATGGCTCAGGACTGGAGGTAGGCATTTGATGTGGAAATAGCCCTTGCTGGAAAAGCCTTTGATGTTGGATTTTCACACGGCCAATTCCTAACCAACCATGGGGGGCACAGGGTGGTGGCAGGGTTGGGCTCAAAAGGGTGCCCAGGAAGGACACAGAACAAAGGGGAGGTGCTGCCAGACCCTTATCCTGCTTGCCTTGTTTCCCTGAGCAACAGGCAGGTGTTTCCAGGCTTCAAAGACAATAAAACCAGGGGGATTTCCATTTGTGAAAACTGCTCTTGGCCTGATTCAGCTCCAGATCCTAAGGCAGGTGCCCAGGCTGCACTGAGCCAGAGTGATCCTTTGCCCAGGGCAAGAAAGACCTGGCATCCCATCAACTAGAGAGACCAGAGGGGATTGCAAGAAGCAGGATTTGGCCTCAGCTGCAGAAATGCAATGGCAAAGGGAAGGAAAGGACACACTGTCTGATACCATCACCTGCTGGGCTCCTCAAAATGCCTGTGCTGAAACACACTGCAGAGAGATGGGGCCAGGAGGCCATACCATGAGGATGAGGTGCCTGAGCTTGGTATGTGGGGAGCTGGGGGCTGGAGCACCACAGACCTGGGCAAGCAACAGCATCCCCACCCTTACTGCAGGGACACAAGGGACAGGGAAGTGGATTCCTGCTTTGGGACTGAGATATTGTCATGAGGTGCCTTTGGTGGCAGGGAGCCGGGTCACACATTTGCTTCTTTCAGTCTGACATAGATCCCAGCTCCTTATTTAGTGGGTTTAGTATCCCTCGAGTTCTCCTCCTCCTGTAGTGCAGCAGCAAGTTTTTCTCCCCTTCTTCCCCTTCCCCTCCCTCTCCCTCCCCTACTGTTTTCACTCATTTAATTCCTCAAAGCACTTCCAAGAGGCCGTTCATCTGGGAGGTATCACCCAAAACAAAGCTCTATTGTGTACACTGGGTCAAAGCAAGATAAGAGTTTCCCAGCGACAGGAGAGTAAAGGTGCTTCTTCAGGTGCTGGCAGCTCTCACAGAGCGCAGTGTTAGGGATGTGTCAACCCACTGGCCAGGATTTGCATAGGTACAATGTCCCTCTTCACTTTCTGGCACCCTGGAAATTGTTGTGTTAAACCTTAGATCAGTGTTTTGGCCTGGTAATCAGCATCACATAATTTACTTTGTTTCTCCCCTTTTTTTGTTCGGAGACAATATGTATTTTATGCTTTGTCAGCAGAAGGTAGGGCAGAGCTCACCCTGCAGAGCATCCCACTCCTGGGAGCTCTGGCAGCTGACGGCTGTGTCTGCTCTCCACAAAGAGCTCATGTCCAGCACATTCATGGCACCAGGAAACAAAAGGTTTTCCACTGAGTTCTCTACTAACCTATGCGTTGTGAGAGAGACTTGACTGCCTTTTTACGCAAAAGCTTTGTCCTTAGTAAAATCTGAAGAGGTTGCAAGTTTTGTCTGATCCTTGAGGAACAGATGAACTGCTGGACATCTGGAAATCCTGGACACAAGTACTATGCCGGCACAACTCAGCCCTGAGGCACATGCTGAGCAAGACCAGTGACCCCAGGGACATAGCCGAACATGTGCTGCACAGTCCCTCTGTGCATGGGCTGTAAAGCTCATGCTTTCCAAAAACTCTGGGTTTGTTGCATGTTTTGAGGACATCTGTGCAGCGTAGGCACTGTGGGCTCAGGATTCCAGCAGATGGCCCAAAGATTTACCTCGTGTGCTGGGAAGCTGAACTTCATGCTGCAGTGGCTGATCTGCCAGCCTGTGCCCACTACACACTATGACAGTGTAGTCAAGACCTAGTGAATATGAGAAATTTGGGGGTTTGATGGATAAAGTTTTGTCTAGTAGCCCAAAATAGTGTGCTGGTTTGCAGGTATAAGGGAGGTGTTTTCCTGCATGTTTCTAGAGGATACCTAGGATTCCACAAGGCAGGCATGGCAGCAGAGACATAGAGTTCTCAGTGTCCCTAAACATCACCTGTCCTCCAGGGAAATAATATTCTTCTCTTGGGAACACAGAATTATTCAACCAAATTGTTTGGAAATCTTCAGTAGGGAAAGAACCTTTATGCAAAGGACAGATGAAAAAAGGGTCTTAATGAACCTGACCTGCAAGTTGCCTTTGTTCAAACCTTCCCTGCCCATCATCTTGGCTGGACAAGGATGGAATTGCATTCACATGCTGGATTTTAAATGCTCACCCTACACCACGCTGTTTGTTTTATTTCTCCACTCAGCATTCAGAGGCTCTTCTTCTTATGCTTATTTACTGTAAAGCAGAGAAAGCCAGGGAAAATTATCTCCAAAGCAAATAGAGCCATGTTTCCATTTGGGAAAACTTAGAGGGAAAGCGCATGTAGCTAAGCAACAATGCATGATGGTAAATGGGTCATTTTCCAAGGCATGAATTGCATGTGGATAACTGCAAGGAAAACAACCCCTTCCAACACATTGCCGACACTTGAGTTCTTGGCCTAAGTGATTAACAAGAAATAAGAGGACTTTTCAATACCTCCGAGAGCTCCCTGGGTCATTATGGGGGTTTTTCTCCTGCATTCGATCTCCACCCAAAATCTGGGGTGGGAAGCCTCTGTTCCTGCAGCTGGGCAGAGCTCTGAGTATGAATGTGCTGCAGTGAGGTTCCCTGGGCACAGAGAAATTGATTGGTCAGTTCCATCAGATCCCAGGGAAAGGGATGGGGGCATGAGTTGCATGGCAGGACTGGAGACTCAGCCATGAGAAACTTCCTTCTGTTTTGGGCCAGAGGGAAGCCAGCATTCCCTGGTTCATTAGGACTGAAGTTTGATCTCAGCCTCCTCCAGCATTGCCCAGGGGTGGCTTTGCTCAGCTTCCCTCCCTGTGAAACCAGATGATCTCCACTGCAAGGAAAGGGGGGAGGGTCTTATATGTTGTGGACTTATGAGGGTACTACTACCAAGATAGTACTGGCAGAGGGATGGTAAAATTGTTTGGGAGGCCAGGAATGGGAGAGTCTTCTGGAAGATAAATAGATGATGCCACACTGGGTTGGGGGCATAATGTCCATGTCACATGGCTGCTGCATCATGGGGGACCATGCTTTGCTCAGCCAAAGGTGAAGGGTTAGGAAACCCTTCAGCTTTGCATCCTAGGGTAGGGAAACGATTGTGCTGGGGTTTTTTTCGTAATAAAAACAAATCTTCACAGTTCAAGCTTTGCTTTTCGGAAGTGAAAAGTCCTCTGGGCTTTTCAGAATTCCTCTTACCGGGAATGGTGCCACCTTCAAACCCATACTGGCAATCCAGCCTGAAGGTCACCAAGTGGGATGTCAGCAGAGCAGGGCTAAGACCTTGCTTTTCCTAGAGGTGCTGTTGATTTCCTCTTCCTGCTGCTTGCATCACTGGCCGGGATCAAAATATACACTGCTGTGTTTATTAAAAAGAGTTACAGCAGGAAGGTATTGGGATTATTTCTTTCCTTCATGAATAAAGCTCTACAGTACCTCTTAAAATCAGACCTGAGGAATTTACAGAGTGGTTATTGTACATTCTTGGGGGGGGAGTGGGGGGAGAAATCTAAGCAAGCAGTTCCAGTGCATTAAAGCAATGAATAGAGGAAGTGAAAAATATTTTAAATTCTTATACACTGTTACAATTTAAAAGTGTCCTGATTTAGTACATTAGAATCAAGGAAGGCGCTTCTCTCTTTCTTTTTCCCTCCCTCTAATTTCTCTGAACTTGTTACAAGTCTCCTTCCATTTTGCTCACCATTTCCAAGCAACTAAATAGAGAGAGGCCTGGAACGATGACAGAGATGCGAAGTGCACAAAGGGACCAGAGTGTGGTCCGATAATTCTGTAATTGGAGCTGCTCGAGGCAATTTTTTTTTCAAGCCAGTGTAAATGGGGATCGCTGAAACCCTTAACAATCGGTCTGTCAGGCTGCTTCTTTAATGGATTGCTCTGTTTAACTCTCTCTGTCACTGGCAAGATGACAAGAGAAATTAGTGTACTGGAAAATATAAGGTAACTGGCAGTTCCCCAGCCCGATTCCACAGCCCCGCAGACCCCAGGGTGCTGCAGCGCTAGAGCCCGGCTCACAGGCCGCTCTCCTCCCTCTGTGGAGGAGGAGGAAGAGGAAGAGGAGGAGGGGAGCTTACTACCTCCTGCCCTTCCTAGGGGTAGGAGGACCTGCAAAAATACCCCATGGCTCTGGGACTGACCGAGTGAAGATCATGTGGAGAGAAGCGGTGCCCCCATGGCTGGCTGCATGCCAGGACTGGAGTGGGGAAAGCACCCAGGAGTCCTCCCAAGTCGCAAACCTTTCATCAGCTGCTTTGTCGCCTGCTTTTACACCACGGATACTGTTTTTTAAGCGCTGCGGGTTAATGTCGGTTTTCTGGGAGCAGTCACCATTAGAGAAGATGCTTCCAGCGTGTGTGTGAATATGCGTGAGCACATGTGAGTGCGTGCAAGGGTGCACCGCTTTGGAGATGCTCCGACACCTCCATTGTTTGCAGCCAGACCCTGAAACTTGGCAGCAACGATGCCCCGAGGCTAGAGATGTACCTTTCACTTTTCCCATGAAATTCCATTCTGGTTTGGCTGAGTTATAAAAAAAAAAAGTTTAAAAATCACCATTTCCCTTCTGCTGCCTGCATTCCTCAGGAAAACTTTGGCAGCCTGTCAAAACAATAACTGAACGTGAACTTTCTAAAGAGCTGGCCCGGTGCTGTCTGCCAAAGCAGCAATTCAGCACAGCTCAGTGCAGCGTGTCCTTTCCCTCACCCCCCCACCATGCCCACCCCCTCGTCCATCCCCAGGCACCCTCCAGGTGCAGATGTGTCCACTCCAGACACCCGTGTGCAGAGCCCCGGGTGGCATCCACTGTCCAGCTGCAAAAGCCACACACACCTCTCCCTTTGCAGGAGAGCAGCTTTCTGCTTCCATCCCGGACCGTTACGCCTGCACCTTTTGGCCAGAAGCCTCTGGAGCAAGGAGGAAAAGCCAGTCCAAACCTTGCTGAGGAATACCTTAGGTCCAGCTGCTACAACCTACATTGTAGACATTTATTTAAAAGATCTTTTTCTTTATTTTTTTAAAATGTTATTTCCTATGTTAAAAGAATGTTGTTTACAATGCAAAGCCAAGTGCTTTTAAGTTAGGAAATGCCTAATGTATGATTCCTCGCAAGCTCAGCTCTATGTGCATGCCTTGTGTTCCGACCTTTATGGACATATGAGCCCCTATTTCAAACTCTTTTCTTACCCAGTGGACAGGGGAGGGAAAAGGGCACAAGCTGCTCTCACTGCTGTAAATAAGACACTTCCTAACACTGAAGTGTTTCACTTGAATGTTTTTTGCAGACCGCATATTATTCTTTAATACAGGTTTTTAATGCAATGTATAATTTTCAAACCAAAGCACCCGACTTTGGCACACTTGCCAGAGTTTTTCCTCACCACAGAAATGTGGCCACATCTGGGGTGGAGTGAGGCAACTGTTTAGCAGCCTGTTAGGACATAAAATGACTATAAAACAGAGAGAGGAAGCACAGTCCTTGTTTAAAACGCCCATTACATTTCACATGAAGGTTCTGGAGGATGCAGGGAAGCGAACTGCTGCTGCTTCACCCCTGCAGGGATTAATAATCTTAATCTTGTGGTAAATGCTTTGTGGTCTCGGTGGTAATTTTGGGGCTCAGACTGTACAACTGAAGGGGAAGATAGTGCTTGCACTGTCCCTGTGGTTCAGGAAGGCAGGATGAACCTCTGCCATTCCCAACACGTCTTCTCCTGCCAGCAAGCCCCAGGGTTGGTTTGCGGTGTACTGAGCCACACTGAGACCCCAGCAGCAGCATCTGAGCCAAAGCAGACAAACCCTCCCACCCTCCCTCGTCTCCTCATCACCAGGAGCTGAGAACAGGCAGGAAGAATCCGTTAACTAAACCAAACTGCCGTAACTGGTTGTTCTTGTGCTGTTCCTTGCAAGGTGTGGCTGCCCCTGTGGGAAGCTGGCCACCAGTCACAGAACGTTCTCCAAAAATCCCAGTGTCTGTGCAGCAAAAGGCCAGTAATTTCATATAGCATCTACTGATGGCCAGGGAGTTGTCCTTGCTGATGTGAATGCAATTCTACCTTCTCCAAGCTCCCCTCCAGCAGGCCCTGAGCTTGTGCTAACAGTGCAGCTAATATCTGCTCGGGAGTGGCCAGGAGCCTCCAGCCTGCCCCAAAAGTCTCTCATAATTTTTGTGCGTTGGGCTGGCAGCACTGTGGATTCAGCCCCCCTCCCTCTTCCAGCCCTCCAAGTATAAAAGCCTGTTGTGGCCTACATTCAGCTGTCGGATATCACATTATCATGGCTCGGCAAAGAGGAAACCAAGCAGTTTGGCACAAATGGCTTTTCTGTGTTCAGTCTGTTCCAGCGTAGGTCTGTTCAGCTCCTCCTGAAGCACATGGAAGCGCTCAAAACTTCAATATTTAATCTTGCCTTGAAATGCAAATTGTCAGATCCAAGGAAAGGAAAGTGAGCAAATGCACAGCCATTGACACGGGATGTTGGGAAGGCAGCAGGCACAGGGCTCAGTTCTTGTCTTTCAGCCATAGTGTGGAGCACCAGGTTCCCTCCTCCAGCACTTTGACCCCTGCTCAGGCACTACCAAATCACCATTATTTTGTTTCAGTGTTTGAATGTAGCTTTTGCTGTCTTGTGGTGATGTATTGGGTCTGCACGGCCAGGTTTTGGCAGTGGGAGGGCTCCCAGACCTTGACCATCCCCAAGCCCTTGGCATGCTCCCGGTTTTGTCTCTGCTCTCCGATGCTCAGACCTTGTGTCTGTGGAGGAGAGGCACAGGCAGAGGGGGTTTAGCAGCGTGTAAGGCACCACGTGTGCCTCCCTCTCCCCCCTGGGCACACCATGCTCATCCCTGGTGCAAGGCAGGCAGTGTGGTAGGAAAGGAAGCACCCCATATGTGTGTTTTGGGAGCCAAGCAATCTTGGGTAAATTATAAGCACAGTTTTGAGAAATAAAAACACATTAATATTCTGTTCTCTCAAGGCATTATCCTACTGTTTACCATTACACACAATCCTCTGCCTTAAATTGCATCTTTGATTAAAGCAGCAATGAGAGAAACCAGTGCTAATAACAAAATGTATTCTGCTTTAAATCACTAAAGTGAAAACATCAATAAGCTGTAACCATCAGTGCCGCCATGAAAATGAAGGCAACCACCATGGGAAACAGCAAGGATGAAATCCACTTTGCCAGCATAAAAGCCAAGTAATTAGGTCTTATGTGGGTGGAACTTATAATGAGGTGCAGGAAGGGGGAAAATGAATTTCAACCTGAGTCTGCCACCTCCCCCCTCTCTGCCAGAGCTGCTAATCTAAGTTTGGGGGCTGCCATAGGGACCACAGCCCCAGTTTTTAGGTCTGCAGGGCCTGCAAAGCAGCATCCACTTCTGCACCTCCACCATGCCTGACCTTTGTGGGATGCCCCACACCCTGGCAGTGGGCAGCTGGTGGCTTGGGTCCAAGGCACCAAGTTAGATTTCACTGGGCAAGCCAGCTGTGCTTCCAAGGAGGGCATTTCCCTTTGAAGAAGCTGGAGCTGATACATGGTATCAACTCAACAATTTAATTTAAAAATTAGAAAAAGGAATAGTATCTGGTTATCGTGGATTAATCAGACTTTGCGGATGGCTTTATAAAATTAATTTATATACAGTGAGTGACTTGAATCAAAGCCCTGTGCTGTTCTGCAGCTGTCCATCCCTCAAGGAGCTCTGTTCCTGGAGCAGGCTGCTCTAAATTGCTTGCTGTGGAAGTTGTGATACATCAGCAAGCTTTAGATCTTCCCTCATACACTTCCATCGGGTACAGCCTTTCAGTTATTCAATGTTCCAGTCACCCTAAGGTTCAGCCAAGCCAGGAGGGTGTTTTCAGGGGCTGCTATCTTGTGCCAGAGCAGGACAAATTATTCGTCACTCGCTCTTCTACGCTTTGAAATGCAAATAAAGCAGCAACTTCAGTGCTGGGTTTTCCAACATTCCCTAACATTTCCACAGCAGATCAAGGTGGTGTCCACCCTTTTGCCTCTGACACTGGTTGGGAGTCTCAGGAAAGGACTTTTCCTTCCCAGCAGCAGCCTTTTTCTTAAGGATGCTTCGCCGTGCCAAAACCGAGGCTGAGTGCCGAGCTGGCTGCACTTCTGCCTCCCGCCGGTGCCTGCGGGCTGCGGGCTGTGGCTGCCCATCGGGATGTGGCTGCCAGGCAGGCTGATTCCATTTCGGGTGTGTTTGCAGCTCAGACTTACCCCAAACTGGGTGAGAGACTGACATGCAGTTTGGTGCCTTTTCCTGTGCTTTGGTGTTTTGGTTTTTCTCCTCCCCGCTGGTTATGTCACTAGAAAGTGGGTCGAGTTTTTCTCGAGGGTCATACTCGTTAGTTATGGTGCCCTCCGAGATGGGCAGGTTATTATGTGGATTACGTGGCTCACACAGCAGGCAGCTGCCAGGGCCCTGCAGAGGAAGGAGGAGAACCCGTGTTTGTGGCCAGTGCAGTGGCTGAGGGGTCAGCCACGACAGGCTCCCACCGGGGATGTGCCCAGCGGCTCTACCTGCACAGGGTCCCCAGTGCCCGGGTCTCCCGCAGGCCCCGTCCCCACACGGCGGCCGGCCCGGACTGGAGGTGGCAGGTAGCCCCGGCGCTGCGGCGCACCAACCCGGGGCGGGGGCAGTCCCGCCGGCGGTGCGGGCAGGAGGCGTTTCCCCAGAGCCAGCAGTGGGGCTGGCGGTGTCGGGGAGCTGCCCGGCCGGGATGCGGAGCCGGGATGCGGGGCCAGGTCACCCCGCGCCCCCGGAGCCCCGCTCTCGCCTCAGCGCTCGCCTTCCTTTGTCCCGCTTAGTAACCGCCGCTCGCGGCCAATCACCATCGAGCCGGCCGGCCCCGCCGCGCGATCATTGGCTGGGCCGCCCGCAGCCCTCTGCCAATCCCGGCTCTCGCTGCTCCCTCAGACAAAGGCAGCAGCTCTGGCAACTGCGCTCCGCTCCCCCCGCCCCCCGCGCGTGCTCCGCGGCGGCGGCCCCTTGGCGGCCGGCCAGCCGGGGCACCTACCACCTCCACTGCGCGCCTCAGAACGGGAGGTACACTACAAAAAGGCGTCGAGAAAAGTAGCGAAAGCGAGGCGAATAAAAGTTTAAAAAGGGAGAAAACAGACTTTTTTTCTACGCTAAGCTTTCTGTATGGGCCTGCCTCGCCGGCGTGAAGAGGGATGTTTCTCCTTTATGTCTTTTTTTCTGCCCACCCCTCTCTCCGCCTCGTGGAAGCGCCCGCTCACACACACCCCCGTTCACCTCCAAGGGGTTAAAAAGCCGGCGCGAAGCCCCGCCCCCTGGCGCCGGGGGGGCGTGGCCCGGTCCCCGGCAAGAGGCGGGTGGCGGCGGCCGGGCCCCTCAGAGCCGCTTAAAATGTCACCGAG
This sequence comes from Pycnonotus jocosus, assembly GCA_013400435.1. NCBI lineage: Eukaryota > Metazoa > Chordata > Aves > Passeriformes > Pycnonotidae > Pycnonotus > Pycnonotus jocosus. The sequence continues at coordinate 29,207 of VWYP01004551.1, forward strand.
CGCGGCCGTCCCGATCCCGGCCCC
>VWYP01004551.1:29788-115885 GCA_013400435.1 Pycnonotus jocosus
CGGACTGGAGGGAAGTGATGATGCCCTATTCCACTGAGCTGATATTTTACATTGAAATGGACCCTCCAGGTAGGGAGCCGAAGCCTGCGAGCTGCCCCCGCACTCCTGGCAGCGGGTCGGGGACTGACGTCCATCACTGCCCTCCTTCCCTTCCTCCTGCAGACTTTTCGCTTTTAAAATAAAAGGAGAGGGGGAGGGAGGGGGTGAAAATTAATATCTGTAGTTAAACTTTGTGTAAACTTCCCAGGGACTTGAGCTCGCTGTCTCCTGGGCAAAAGTGTTTTAATTGTGGGGGGGTTTTGTGGGGGAGGTGGGAGGATAAGAGTAATTTATGGTGCCTTTTGGGAAATGGAAGGAGGCAGGAGGAGGAGAGCAGCTCGCAGCCCCTCTCCCGTGTCTCTCTTTTTGAAAACCTTTATTGAAAAGCGTATATTTCGGCTGTATTCGCTCCTAGAGGAGCGCTTTTATTATCCTCTTCACCTGTGTGCCTTTATGTGCCTGTAACAGTTTGATGGTGGTGATTTACCCAGCTCCATTCAGTTCCAGTTTAATCGCTTTTACAGTCTCCAAGACCCTTTTCTCCCCAGTTCTCTTCCAGCAGTGACAGATGAGGTGTGTGTTGTCGCTGGGTTTTGGTGATGGGGGGATAATACTTGGGAACAGGCTGGAATCCATCCCTGGAGGCACAGTTCCTTTGATAACACATAATAACCTTGTTCAAAAGGATTTGATGCACTTTTTCTTCCCTCCCCCTTCCATGGGTTGCTAGTGCTGAAAATGGGGAAACGTATTATCCCTTGCGTGCCTGAAGTTTTTAGATGGGGCAGAAAGTTTCTTTTGTATCTGAAGAGGGAGGGAAGACTTGTGAGGAGGAGAGGATGAGTCTTTCTTTGGTAAATGAATTAAACTAAGCATAAATGGGTACTGGTGAAACTGTATCTGTACCTGTAAGAGTCAAACAGGCTGAAGCAGTAAGGTAATTGAAAGGCCTTTATCTTCTCAGGTCTCTGATCTGTACAGCCAGAAGGTACAGTAAAATAAGCACCAAAAGTCTTGGCCTGCAGAGAAATTGATAGCAAATAAGTACTTCTACGTGCTGTCTTTTATGGGGTGCGTACTTTCAGAATGTGCCTTTCAACCTGTGCCTGAATTGTGGCATGTATCTGCAAGTGCGGTTTATTCTCTTTGTTTCAGCACAGCGAGCTGTATATTTCTCTCTGGAGGTGTGTGGTACTTTAATTAAAACAGGAGGAGGTGATCATCCTGAGATTTTTGGATCTTAAGGACCTGTACTTGCTTCTTTTGGTAATTCTGACACTTTAAAAATTGGACAGGTCTCTCAGACACAGCACAGCACTGGCCACTACTCATTGAATTCTTGCATAGCTGACACTACTTATTTTTAGATATTACTCCTGAAAGCCTAAAGTTCAGTCAAAGCACTTTGCTTCTATGAATTTTAAAGGGTATCTTTTTTGTAAATGCTTTTGATTTTTAACTATTCACAAGGTGAGTATTTGTGTGTGCTTGTATCAAATGAACAAAAACCCCAAGTCCCATTGTAGGTGACTTAAAGCAATTAGCATGGGGCTTTTATTTAAAAAAAATAAAACAAAGCCCCTTGAATGGCTTAATACAAGGAGGCTGTTAAAAGGGGTTGGACAAACTGAACTGGTCAGAAGACAACTCTCCGGGGTTTCTTCAGGAATTTAGCCATGCAAAGTTCTTAGGAAGCCTTTCAAAGTTTACATTAAGAAGCAGCTCTTCTATCATTAATAATGCCAATGCTTCCATCACTGGAGCCCTCTTGTCAGGGATCAAGGATCTGCACAGTCCAAACACCAGCTAGCAAAAGGACTTCGTGTTACAAGCTGATCTCTGAAGTGTTCAGTAACTTTATCTTTCATATTTTTAAACTAGATGAGCCAGAGCTGGAAACGATGCATGGGATAATCCCCATGTGTATGTTCTGATTTTGTGGAACTGTAACTTTTAAATTGCAGGGGGAGAGAGGGGGAGAGTGTGGCAGAGGGAGTCTGCTTTCTCCATGTCCAAAGACAGGGTGGGAAAGCAATTTCTGGCCTGGGATGATAGGTCATCCCTAAGGGGAGTGTGGAGGAATTTATTTGGAAGGCTTGAACACTCGGCATGCCTTGGGACAAAGTCACTGCGCTTGCACCCGGTAACAACCACAGCTCCATTTGGCCCACTTCCAACAAAAATTACCCAGGGTTTTCGGTGCGGCGCTCCCGGCGTGGTGGCCGGAGCTGCTGGGAGGCTGAGTGACGGCAGCGTTCCCTCGATGGGCAACACCCAGAGCAGCGATGAGCAGCACCCAAAGCAGAGACGGGCAGCCCCGCTGGGTGCCGAGGCTGCCGGAGCGCTCTTTTGTTCCCACAACTTGAGCCGAGAGATCCCCGCTTGGGTTTTTGTGCCGCAGCACCGGGCGCTGGCGGATCCCGGGAGCCGAGTGTCTGGGCTCACGCATGACTGCCCCGATTACATTTTACTGCGTCTAAACTTGAGGCAGAAGACAAAAGCAAGGTGAACGTAATGTGCGGTGTCACCCGTAACCTCCGAGCCGAGGGTGGGGATACTGTTTCTCGTTAAGGGCCAGTAGACCTTTAATTTATCTTGGCAGGCCGTCTTAATACCCACCTTAGCCTTGCCCAATAATAATGCAGAAATAAAATCTGGTGATGGCAGGCAGCCTGCAGCGCAGCCGGAGCTTCTGTCAGGCCTCAGTGCACCTGCACCAGCTTATCAGTGTGCTTGTGTTTGCTGTTCGGGGCTGTAGGTGTAAATGGATGTTCAGAGCAGGTCCTGGAGCCTCTCTGCTACAAGGTTTGCTCCAAAGTTCAGAAATAAAAGTAATAACGCCTCTCTCTCACTCGAGTTTTTCTCAACTCAAGCAGAGGCAGTCAGGCAAAAAGGAACTGCAAGCTTTCTGTTAGGCTTTAATCCATCCTAAACATAGGAGTGGGACAGTTTTCCCAAACAGAGTGGTGGAACTAGGGATGCAGCTCTGCCAGCCTTACAAAGCATAATTTAGAGCAGTACAACTCACACAGGAGCTACAGTGGTGACAACCAGAAGAGTGACTCCTGTTACCTCATGTTTTTTTTCCTTCTGCTTACATTTTATTTTGCATTTATATATGTATCACTGGCATAAGGGAGGATCTATTTATGGCAAATAATACTACATGCCAACAGTATTATTTAGATACTTTCAGTATCTAAAGACACAGCTGAGGCCATCACTTGCGTGTAGTTAACATAGCAGCTTCTCAACTTTCTAATGATGGATTAAGTTAGAGTATTGTGGCTGTAGCAGCATCATGTGCTGGCTCTGGCATTAGGAAACCATCAGGGGTTCACTCATATGTTTATTGTTGCTGTGAGTCTTGCTATGTGAAAAGACAAGAAAATAGATTCTGGGTTGAATTTAGTTTATTTGACAACACCAGTTCAGATCTGCAAAATAGTTGTTACTGCCAGAAGTTTTTGAACAGAGGATTTAAAATTGACTGCAAAAGTTACCAGAGTATCTAAAGCACCACTACCTGTGTGTTGCCTCACTTCTATTTAGAAGGCCTGAGTAATATCTTTCCCTCTGTAGATCTGGGATACATTATCAGTTGCATTGCTGATAAAATGTGTAATCACTGAATACATTTTGTCACAGTTGGATGAAAATCAGTAAGAGTGTTCCGCTGGGATTTCTGATACAGATGTCAGCAAAGATATTTGGCTCAACTACAAATTAGAGGTTTGTTTCCTTTGTGTGGGTTATGAAGAAAACCACAAGTTTAAGGTAGGCTTCCTAATGCAGAATGGGCTCTGACTAGGAACAGATAGTGCAATAACTCTTTGACCTAAAGCTATGTGGAAGCTACCTGTTTGAACCCTGAAATATGACCAACTACATTTATAACTTGATTCATCTGTCTTTTTCAAGAGCAGTACTTTGCTGTGCCTCATATGCTGTAACAATGCTGTTGCTACAAAAATCTTTCAGTAATTAAGTGGGAGCAGCAATAATCTGTGAGCTACTTAGTTTAGTCTGCTTTGTAGAAGCAGCACTGCCAGTGTATGAGTGAGACAAGTATTCAAGGGAAAGACTGCATTTATTCATTATAGTTTCTATTTTCTTCTCATATATAATTTGACAACCCTTATTTTAGGGGAGCGATACTGTAATTGTAATTTGGAAAACACAGGGTTCTGAGCTCAAGGGCAGTGTTTACTGGGATACCAGGCATGCTGTATCATTATCAGTGTTATAGTGGAAGCTGAATGTGGCTTCTCAAACTGGGTTTGTGGTACACAGTAGCCAGATGTAGGTGGACACTGCCTGTCTATGCCTGACTAGTTTTCCAGTGGGAGAACAGATGCAAATTTGAATAGCATTGTCAGTGTTGTCCTTCAGCTTATCTGACTCCAGAAGCTTATCAAAGAAAAGTTCTGTTCTTGCACATCTTAAAAAAAAAAAAAGTAGTTCTACTAGTGCGTGTATTCAAAACAACAGCACTGAAGCTTCAGCCATCTTTTTTGCAAATTTAGGTCTTGCTGGAAATCATATTTTTTTTAAAAAGTAGATATTTGGGATTGAGAGTTTCCCTGTTACAGAAGGGAAGTTTGTGCAGGCTGATTTGGGGTAGATCAGGGAGTAAATAAGGCCCAGTCGCTGTATTCTGCATATCTGGGAAAATTGTTTGCATTGAAGTCTCAGCTTTTATGAGGACAGTGATGTGAAGTGCTTATATTCTGTTCTTGATTAACCTAAAATTCTCTACTGGCCTTTTTATTTAATGACTTCTGTAACCATTCTTTTATTTCTGCTTGCATTTTTAGGCTTGCTTTTGCATTCCTTGAATCTCATTTTCATTTTGATGGCTCTAACTGTTAAAAGAATATCACTCATCAGCTTTCAATTAAATACATGACCACAAAAAATAGCATCATTAATAGAAAGTGAAATGCTATTTAGCTTGAGATGAGCGAGCCTGCCTTAAAAGGCTGACATTTGTGTTTATCACTAGGTTTTCAGATTATGTAGAAATAGTTGGGGAGGCAAAACTTGCTAAAGGTAGTTTTCCAGCTCTGTGTTCTCAAAGCTATAGGCTTATGCAAACTAAAACATGAGGAGACATTCTGAGAAGAAACCAAGCTCTTCAATGTGTTTCTGCAGCAAATGTTATTTCTGCAATTGTTGTTCCAAACAGTTTTGTGTATTGTATAATTCCTGTACCTGACACAAGAGTTAATCGTGGTGTTCCTTCTGTCTCACATGTTTAAAAGGAGAAAACTCTTCCTGGAGTTTTCTGTGGGGCCTATTGCTTTCCCAAGCAGCAGAGTTGACTTCTGTCTTTGCCACTGCCTGCATGATTATCTTATTCCAGACTGAAGCTATTTGTGCTTATCTTTGCTCTACAGCTTGGGAAAACAGAGGCATAGCTGGTCATACACATCTGCGCCCAGGACTGAATGCAGTTGGTGCCTTACATCACCTCATGTTGGTTGCTTAGTGAGTCAGTTTTTGGGCAGAGAGCTAGAGGAGAATAAAGAATACTTTTATCAGCATGCCCTGTGTGTTTTAAAGCCTAGGCTTTATTATTGTCAGAAAGACTGTTAACTGTGTTGAAGCAGGTTGCGGTAAAACTTCAGTCCCATTAAAGCTATAGGTGTGTTCTAGTTGGATTTTTTGGAAAACTCATTTTTGTAAAGTAGGTTGCTGAGTAATGCTTAAGGAGCAATCTCTGCTCATGTACTAAGTGCCCCTATGGAAATGAGTCAGATTGTCTTTTTTTCTTCTGCTTTTTATCTCATTTCTTCTGACAGGTTAAAGTCTGCACAATAGCTAAGTAAGCAAGAATTTGCTTTTCCACATAATACAGACTACAGCAATGAGCTGGTGCTGGGTCCCCAAACAGTATGAGTGGATGTAACTTCTTTAGAAGATATTTTCATTGTCCTTCATGTTTGCTGTGTCCTCCACTCAACAAAGATTCTGCCATGTTCCAGTGAATATATTCCAGTATCTTAAGTTTTTCTAATTCTGAAGAAAAGTTTCTATATACAGGGAGCTTTACAAGGATTCACACAGTACCAAAAAAAGGCAAAGTGCAGGTGCTGCCTCTTGTAGCCCTTTCCCAAAAGGACTCCAGCTGCCCTGCTGAACACCAGCCAGCTGCCTGGTGAATCCTGATGCCAAAGCACAATGAGCTCTGAAGCTTTCCTATGGCTGAACGGGATCCAGGATCTTCATTGGCTTTGAGTGCAGCAGCACACTCAAGATGGATGCCTTCCATCCAGAGCACTTTGAAAAAGGAGATGAAATACTTTCAGCTGCTTCAGCCTGTGACTGCTTCCAGCGTTCACCCAGACTCTACCAGTTTTTGTGATTTTAGTGCTAGTTCATAGGAATGTTGCTTCTAAAAGCAGATATTCCTGAAGATGACACATAGTTACTTAGAAATGGCTTCAAAAACATCACATTTCTCTGCACAAAAGTTGGTGGGTTTGGAAGAATTATAAAAATACCAATCTACTCCTTAATGCTGTTTGTTCTTTTGCTACAGAATAACTTGACTTTTGGTTCAGTGTCACTTTGTGACTCATGTACTTCAAGTCAGTTTTCTCTTTCCAAACATAACCCGTTCCTTTTATTAACTACTGCTTACTCTCTTTTAGTTTCTTCCTCTAACCCTTGAAAGAAGAATACTGGAGCCTTTTTTTAAAGGTTTTTACCTTCTGTAGCCTCATCCTAACTTTGTCTCTGGAGTCCCTAAAATCTGATGCTGCACAGTCATCTTTTCTTTTGAAGGAATTAATTCCTTCTTTGCATGCCTCCCCTTAAAAAACCCAAACAAAACCCCTGAAGGCATAGCTGCTGCAATGGTGTTCAAGAAAATTTGCTCTAATGGGGGGATTTGGCTCACTGTTGATGTGTGGGACTTTTTGAGTGGGGGCAGTAGGGCTTGCACTCAACACCTGTCCCAGGAAAATGTCATAGAGGTTAAATGGGTGAGAAGTTCATTGATAATATTATGCCTGTAAGTTCTGTTGTCCGTTACAACCTGAATTTGAACATTGCAGTTGAATTTCCCAGGCTGTCAGTACTCCTGCTGCTCTGCCCTGTGTAGTTGTCCTGGGGACATTGTCAGAATTTACATTGTTGGCCCTCAAGGAACGGCTCCCAAGTGTCAAATTAGAAGTCTTTGGTGGGTTTGGCTTTGTTACCCTGATTCATCTCCTGTCTCCAAGAATGCCTCTTGAAGGATACAAGGCAGCTTAAATCAATGAGATGGGTGTTTAAGATCCTTTCAGTTTTGAAGGGTACAGTACAGTCTCACTGATAAGTTTTGGGGCAGTGAGAGAAGTCAAGCTGCTGCTCTGAAATGGATTTCGTTAAAATGCTTTGAAGATCACCATGTACTGAGTACAAAGATTGAATCTGAGCATGAGCAATGGCCAGGCTCGACTGTTCCATGTCTGCTCTGAAATCTCCCCTTCTGCTGCAGGCACTGCATGGGATCCCATGGATTGGGACTTCTGCCTCACTGGAGCTTCCTTCAAGATTAAGGTTCTTAAAAAAGATGACTCATGACAAAGGGTACAACAGATTCCCTCTGAATACTTTTTTACCTTCAGATTTCTTCTGGAGTCTTGATTTAGAAATGCACCTTTTGATCTTGATTTAGATGGCTCACTCTTAGCAATTTAGGTGGTGTTGAAATATTTGTACTTTGGTAACTAGGAAATGGTTTGACATAGCACAAGGACAGGTACTGTATGAGGAACAGTTTTACATACTGCTCTGAAAGACTGGAGCTAGTGGTATGCTGAAGTAAAATACTGCTTAGAGCAGCAAGAATATGCATTTGCAGCTGTATTATTATTTTTAAATAGCCTCTTGTGCTGCAAACTTCTCAGTAGCACCAATTATTTCTGTGAATTGGATCCCCTGTGAGGTTTGTACCTGACATCTGGATGAATGTTTAGTCTTTGAAATACCTGGGGAAAACAGCCTTGAGCTGTTTTTATTTAAATTATTTATTATTTGAAATTAGTTATTATTTAAAAGATGTTTTTCTTTTGGCTTTGGTGTGTCTCTTAGCCATAGCTGTCACTGCTTGGGCCTGACTTCATTCCCTCTCTTCTACAATGAAAAGCCAGTTCTTCGTTCTCAATCACTGTAGTTCTTTGCTTATTCAGAATTTTCTGTTTTCCTTGCTCTTGTCAAAAAATCTATTCCCACATATTGACCAAAGAGTACTTTTAATAGTGTTTTGAAGATTCTGCCTGTGGAGGAGTAGAAAACATGCTGTGGTGTTTCTTCTGTGAAGGCAGATGAGGAGCTGCTTTAATTAGAAAGCAAAAAGGGAAACTCCGTGCACTTCCCATTTACTTTTGCTGTATAGTCTTCTAGACCTGACATTTGACACCATAAAGTACAATATTCTTGTTGAATATCTGAAATTTTCATGGCAATAAAATGTCTGTCATGGACTTTCATCCAGAGTTGGCAAAAGCCTGGGCCTGCTGTCTACGTGATAAAATTATTCCTTCCTTGTGTGAGCCAGGCATGTGATGCTGGGTAGTGATAATCCTTGAGTGATGAAATATGGCAAAAGTTCTAAAAGCTCTCCAGTTCATTAAGAGTATGCTAATTATGCCTGGTAGGTGAAAGAGAACTTACCCTTTTTATCCTCATCCTGTTAATTTTGGGACAGTCACCTCAACCCTGTTGATCATGGAACCTCTGACACTGCTGTAGCTCTGCAGCAGTTACACTGACCTCTGGGTTGGAAGGAAAACAGTTTTTCTTTGGGCAGTGAAAATAATTGGGAAGCTGAGGAGGTTTTTGGCTTTGAATCTTCATGTGAAGGCTGGAATGAAGGGAAGGAGCTGTGTTTTGGTACAGAAGTCAAAGATCCCCATGTCATTTGTCTGACTGTGAACAAATTTCCACTTCATATGTCTCATAGCTCTCTCTATGAAGTAATAGGGTTTGCAAAGTAGTGAGAGGTGCTTTTGAAATACCCAGAGGAATGCTGAATTTAATGCAGCCTCTTCACACACTGTTGTTGTCCTCTGTTCTGCAGGTGTCCCAGAGCAGATAGTATTTTTACCTGTGCAGTAGCTGTGGATGCTCATGAGGAACAGAGTGCAGCAGAAGCCTGTCAGGCTGTAGGAGGTGAAACGGTGATTGAGAGGTGTGGGAGAGGGCTGGATAGCTGGGGAGTTTTCAAACAAAACAGATCTTTATCAAAAAAGCCAATTAATAAAAACTGAAATATTTCTTATAGGTGTTGTTTTTTATAAAAGTTCATAGAAACACAAGCAAAGCTATAATGGGAGTGTTTTCATTGGAAGCCTGCCTGGCTTTCTGCCAACTTGTCTGCTGTTTTCTGTAATGAGATATTGAAAGACTTCAATTCTTTGAATATGTCTTACTCCTTGGCATCTCGCCTGTTTTAGGGGAGGAGGGTGAAAATGTGAGCATGCCTGAGGTTCTGTGGCCAGCAGTAATTCCATCAAGGAGCTTCCTTCCCCGTTCCCAGAGCAGTTCTCCATGCACATTTGCTGCCCTTTGAGGAAGGGCACTGGTGCTCAACGCTCTGCAAAAGGGGTCTTGGCAGGAGAACTGAGATGTGGAGCTGCCAGGATCATTTACCTGCCACTGGTGGGGAATAAGCTGCTGTCAGCAGGTGCACATGACCCTCCTCTTTGTCAGCTGGAAAGCCTCTGCAGAAGCCTGTGCTTTTTTCCACAGATATCTTTGAGGGGGTTCTCATGTAGCAGGGATGAGTACAGGACTCCTAAGGGAGGGAAAGATTTTGAGGCTTTGCCTGAAATGTGTTAGAGGAATTGAAAAGAGTGTTTGAAAGCAGTTAAAGATTGGGGAGAATTTTTCTCTTCAACAAAGCTAGCCTGTATTTTCATTCCAAGTCTTCATCTATATCTCCAAAGGGAAAACCCTTCTGTCCTCAAGGACTATGTCATTAAAATGTTAGCTGGCCTAACCACAGATTACTTGCATGTTTCCATAGCAATGACACTTTGTAGAGCTCTATATTACAGTTTGCAGGGTATCTACTGTACATCAGCCTTTTTGAAGTTCAGTAACTGTCTTGGAAATCCTCTGATCTGTTTTCTGCTTGTCACAATGTGGAGAGAGAGTCGATTGAGAGCATCAGAAAGAAGGCTAGTAAACAAGGCCGTGAAGGTGCTGAGGGACTTAAAATTTACTTTATCAGTACTTGGTAGTTGTGATTATTTGTAACAGTAAGGTAGATTTAATGCTGCATTTAAACCTGCTATGCTTTTAAGTATCTGGCTTGAAGCTCTTGGAAAATACTGGGAGAAATAAGCTATAGAGCCATTCTTAGACTAGGTGGCATCTGCCTTAAAACTGAAAATTAGAGTTTAATTAACTGGCAAGTTGATTTTGTATGCAAATACTGCAGCCAGCAAAGAAACAGCCTGTTCGACTGGATACTGCATGGGATATAGCACTTGGATAACTGAGGCATTCTTCCTGTTTTACTTCTGAATCAATTCCATTGAAAACCCTCACACACAGGCTTCAGTGGCTCTTAGATCATGTAAACTTGTAAAATTTTTTATTCAAAACGTGACTGGGGAATGTGTGTATCTCATTGAAGTCCCAGCCTACTTCACTGCAGTTAAATTCAGGATTAATATAGCCCACGATTTTTCACAAGAGACTTTAAAAGAAACAGAGGACTTCAGACACTTGCCAGCCTTGCCTTGGTGTTGGAGGCACTTTGAATTTCAGAGAGTTGACTCAGTTAAAGTCATGAGTCGCCTTTTCAAAAAACAATTCTGCACAGTCAAGAAAGCATCCCAAAACTACCTTTGGCAGAGCCCAATCCAGGGCTTTTCTCCCCAAGGTCCTGCACAGCAGCTGTGGGAGCAGCTCAGGTGGAGGTACCTGCTGGAGATCGCACAGGAGCCTTCAGGGCTGACGTCAGCACCATCCGATCCTGCACCCAGCACGCATTGGCTACCATCCCTCTGCTCCATCACCAGCTCGTTTTTATTTCCACCTCCTAAGTGACACTGAGCTGGGATTGGGATTTAGCTCAAGCTAGTCTGCCTGGGAAAGCTAGAAAGAGGGAACTAGAGTTGGCAAAGAAATTAAAACCAGATAGTCCCGTGAATGCGTGAGGGAGAGCAGTCTGCTCTCATTGCCAGGCGGTCACTGAAGGCTGAACCTGATCTTTGGAATGTTCTCATGTGGAGTGAAGGGTACAACTGAGTTGTCATCTTTTGGGGTTTGGAAAGATCTGTTCTCTGAAGCTGTCTTACAGGCATGGTAGGGGAAGGATGCTTGTGTATCTGGTGCAAAGGGAAAGTTCTTTATTAGAAGGGATAGATCTGTTGTGCTGTTAATCACTTGTGATCAGTGTTTCTCTCCCAGGAAAAAGGAGGCAAGAAACCATCAGGATCATTCACTTTAATCAGAGCTGGTTTTGAGATAAAGTAAAATTGTGCCTGTGGCTAGATCAGAATTGGACTCAGTGACGTAGAAAGAAACACGGCTGCTCTTGAAAGCATTTCTGTTGACTTCAAGCCAGTCTAAGTTTATTTTACTCTAGGATTTTAGCTCTCTAATATTCATGGAGTAGGGTATATAAAATTGAATTGTTTTGAATTTAAAATCAAAATCTGTGGACTCTTTGAGGCTCTCTGTAGCTTCTCATAGAAACAGCATCAGATTTCTCCTAGCAGGGTTATTAGTACCATCTAGGTACTAAGCAAAAACTTCTTTAGGATGCCTCTTCTAGCAACCTATTGGCCAGTGGTATGAGAGCAGCAGTGTGGTGGATGCTGCTCTGTTGCAGTAGACTGGCCATGCTATTACAAAACATTCCCCTGTGTTATCACAGGGGCTGGGCTGTGAGGTTTTTAAACTACCTTTGTGAGTGTTCTCCATTTGTACAGACTAAAGTCTATGGGCTGAGAGGGTAGCCAAGAAATGCTGAAATGGATGGGCATGTTGGCCTATGGATTAAAGCAAGAGCAAGGGCCTGGTTCTGTATCCAGTACAGGGGAAAATCTATTATGACTCAACGAGCTCAAAGCATTGAAAGTAAAGAATTAGATACATAGCTCTCTGGAAACAGGATCCACCCTTGCAAATAGTTTTGTATTTTTGAAATGTGCAAGCTATTAAAAAGCATTTTTCAAAAGTCTATTGTGTAAAGGACTGGCTTCCATGAGTCAGGTTTTACAGGAACTCGTCCAAGCCTTATTCTTGTCCCTGAAAGAATTTCCTTCCAGTTTTCTCATGAAGAATGAAGTTCTGTAGGCAACCCCTGATAGTGAGAACTGATATCTGACTATTAAGGGAAAGGAGAAACTCTGACCTGTAGCAGGGACACTTGGTGTAATGTCTAGTGCTCTGTGTCCAAACTCCCATTCCTTACCTTTCTGGTGTTTGTTAGTTTGCTTTTCTGTACTCAGTGCTTTGGAGTGAGCCCTAACAAAGCTGTCAAATAATCCCACAGTGTATAAAGGAGCAAGACGTAATCGTACAAGGAGGGCTAGAGAAGTATACAAGTACTCTAGAAAACACTTAAAAGCCCCTTCTAGAAAGCCCCTACTACCAGTGTAAAACAGGCTATACCTTGAAGTTGTTGATATGTCCAGGCCTTAATTTGAAAGTCCCATTGAAATAATTGCAGGTGCTGGTACAGTTTTCTAAGAATTCTCTGCATTGTTTTGTGGGTTTTTTTATGTAAAACTGAATATACTTTTTGATGACTCATGACCTACAAAGGATTCTGGAGTGAATCTACAGGTTTTCTGAACTCAGATTTACTGTGACATGCAGACACTGATGAGACTCAGGAGTGCTGTAGCTGTCCTGTCCCAGATGTGGTGTCGGGAGCAGGGAGGACCTGATGACATTTTTTAATTCAGGAACTTTGAATAGGAGAGATGGAACAGCACAGTGAATACAATTGATTCCACAGGCTTAGCCTGGTTATGTTTTCCTCTGACCCTGGGGGATAGGGCTGGGAGCTTCAAGCAAAGTAGGGTTGGAGCCGTGTCTTGCTCTCAATGGTGCTTTGTGCAGATACTTGTGTGCTACACAAACAACTGTAGTAGCCGAGCTAGGAATAACTGAAGCTTCATAACCAGGAAGCTACTTCACTGAATCCGAAGGTTTTCACCTTCCTTTTACAAGACCTGTTATTGCCTCACTAGATGTGTGCACACCTGAAAGTTCCCAGCTCACCCCATAAAAAGAACCTGTATGCTACAGTTTAATGCTCGGTCCCGCAGAATGAATGCTGCTATCTGAATCAGGTGTTTGGTCAGCAACCCCAGGGTGCAAACGTCTGGGTCAAGGTTCAGATTTAGTTTAGATTGGCTCAATTAAAGCATCTACTGGTTTGTCAGAGAACAGTGAAGTTACTGTGTTGGATATTCAGCATGAAATGGTATTTGGAACTGCAGTTGGAAGCCTGTTTTCTCTTCTTTAATGTGGGAGGTGTGGCTCGGAGGTGAGCAACTGGATGGTGCCAAGTAGCACACCTCTCAGTGCTAAGCCATTCCATGCTGAAGCTGGAGATCAAAATCTCCTTTCTGCTGCCTTTATTTGTGTTTCTGTGTGTACACGGGGATTGTGCATCTGAAAGATGGCTGCTGTCACGGTGTCAGGCCTGCTCACTGGTGCTTGTGTAATCTGATGGTGAGGGCACGGGACTGGGAGCACAGATGTTCAGGTGCTAGCAGCAAATCGATGTGTGGAGCTGCTTTCTTACTCTGAATGCGAATGTGACCTGTCCCTCTGTAAAACACTCTCATGAAATGCCAAAGAAGTGCTCATTTTCGGTGGCAGTGTTCTTGATGAAGCATCCAGTCTTTGCAGAAAAAGAGAAAGCATTCAGGACACCTTTCCCAAAGAAAATAAGAAAGAAAATGTATAATACATTTCTACTCACAGACCAGTCTCTCCCAGTACAGGGAACATGCCTGTGGCTGCTGAATTACTGATTCAGGACTTACAGTCAGTTTCATGATAAAGTTGTTTGAGCAAAAACTGGCCAAACAGAAACAGCTTTGGTGTCTTGTATGCCCTTACATTGTGTAACCTATTTAGAGAATGGGAGTAAAAGCCTGTTTGCCATGAATTCAGGGTAGGGGAATTCTGGGCTGGCATGCACCAGCCCTGCAGGTGTGCAGTCCTGCCTGTCTGTTGGGCATCTGTAGCATCCCCTTTTCTTGTGGTAAACACTTCAGCTATGCAAAGTGGTGCAGGCACTCTGACAGTTATCTAACATCCCCTGTCCCCTTCCCTCATCACCTCATGTCCTGTAGAACTCAAAGAGTCACAGCCTTTGTTCCAAACAGGAGCCTAAATGACAAACCCAGTGTGAAACATGACCCTGGGTCTATGACAGATATAGCCCTGCCCAGCCACCACTGCTCTCTAGCAGTGTTTTTCCCTCTGAAGGGTTCACCTGTTTGCTCTTGTGGGTTGGCTTCAGGACTGCTGATGCCTGAGCAACTGAAGTTTTTTTCACAGTGGTGCCCAGTGCTCTCCAGGCTGTGGCTTTCAAACACAATACACCTTTGTCATTTGTTTGGAGCTTTAGGCGGCACCTGCCCTTGTAGTCGTGCCTGCACCAGTCTTCTTTTAACAAAAACTCACATTTCCTCATACTCCTTACTTTTCCACTCCCTCAAGCAAGTGTTTGATACTAAAAAATCCCATATCACAGTGGAACAGTTGACTTCAGACTTCCTTTAAGATTACAAGTTCCATTTGGTTTGAGAGAGGTTGAAAGCTGAGTTCAAGATTCATATTTTCTCTTGGTTTTTTTACTGTCATATTTTGTTAACAGTTTAGTTATTATTTTCTCCTGTTTACCTTTTGTTAATCTGTTTTTCATTTTCAGCTCTTCCTCCGAAGCCCCCCAAACCAATGACTCCAGTCAATACAAATGGAATAAAGGACAATTCCAGTTTCTCTCTGCAGGAAGCAGAGTGGTACTGGGGGGACATCTCAAGGTAAGCAATACTGCTAGAATATATTAATTAAAATGTATTAATAGATATTGTTAAGCGTAGGGTAAGCCTGCTAGAATTCAAGACAAAAAGAACATGCCTATTTCAGGCAGTATTTTAAAGGAGGAGAATGCTTTAGGGCTGTGCTTGGCAAAGCACCTAAGTGAAAGTATTCAGCTGGATTCAGGATACTTAAGTTGTTGCTCTTATGGTGCAAATATTGCCACTCTTGGTGACAGTGATTTTTGAGTTTCTAAATTTGGCCACATATATAATCTTTGAAAATAAGAGAAATGCTTTGAATCTGATATTTAATAAAGTGTTGTAAGCATGCAATCTTGGAATACATGCAGTTCAGCAAAATTTGAGTATAAAAATAATATTTCAGGATAAAAGGGGTTGCATTCTTATTTTTGGTTTCTTTAACATTTGTTTAGAATTTCAGCTATATTAATTCCTATTACATGGTGATATGAAAAATAGCTCTTACAAATGCTAACCCATCATCCAGCTATGCTGAGCAGATGATAGAGACACATACCAAACAAATTAAGTTTTGCCTCTTAAGAAAAACCTTTTCTATACACTTGAGAAAATAGATTGCTTGGGCTAGGTTCAGAAAATGAAAGGCCTGTTTTTATATACTTAATTGCATGTAAGGACTGAAATGTTCAGTCATCTCTCACCCTCTTAAGGCACTTCTGAAGAGTCTAGAATCTGGAGCTGTAAGAGGAAAGGCGAGCGTGCTGGGAGTGTGATCAGCAATTGCTCAAGCTTGTGCAGATAATACTTTGAAGCACTTTGGCAGATAGAGGCATGAAGAACGTGTTTTCCACTTGAGCTCACCGACGTTCTGAGAAGGGAAATAAAGTTTTCATATCTTTATTGTACCACCCTTATCTTTTTATAAAGTAAATCCTCATAGATCTTGCTTTTGAAGGGCCTTGGCAGAGATACTTTTCTGTTAATTTTAAGCTGAAGCAGAGTGGCAAAACCTGATCACAAAACCCACTAGGCACAGTTTGTTTAAAACTGCCCAATATTGGTATCAGTTTATTGACTGTGGATTTGTCCCTCAATTACCAGTGCACACGATGGCAGGAGCTAATGCACTGCAAATCGCATTGGAGTGGCTTTATTAGATTAAAACTTGATACACGCTCATGTAAAGATGGAATTGTTTATGACCCTGGTTTGGCAGCCAGCTGCATCAGGCTAGCATGGCAGGAGCAATGTTCTTCAGTCAAGAACTTGTGCTGAAAATTCTGTCATGAGCTCCAGGGTGCAACCTGCAGGCCCAGACCTGTAGGTGATATCTGTCCATTCAAAAAGGAGTTAACTGAGTCCACTCTGTGAAATGGTCTGAGAGGATTAAATGGATATGAGCATGTGATAGTCAGTAGGAGTCAGTTATACTAACAGAATAGTTTTCAGGTAGCTAAATCAAAGCTAAGGCTATTCTTTTGTTATTCTTTTGAATACTTTTGTTCCTTAGTATTTGAACAAAAAAAACCCTGCTGTTGATTTTTCTTTGTAAGATTCAGCTAGGCTTCCTACAGCACCTAAAGAATGTTGAGGCTACCTGAGAAACTTTAGTTTCCAAATGATCATATTAAAAAGAGCTTAGGGCTTCCTTTGAGGGAGCTGCTATAAAGTGAGTTACATAATCTCGGTGAAATGCTCGTAAGCGAGATGCATATCTCTTCAGCTGAAATAATTTTCTTAATGCTTACAGGTATTCACTTTCACTAAAAGATTTCTAGGTTTAGCTTAAAGCTCTGGACTGAGTATCCTTCTGTCTCAGTTGTAAATAAGGAAAAGTTGCACTGAAGCTAGCAAGGTTGTAGTGGTTTAAAAGGGCTGTAAATAAGATCAGAGTTAAGCCAATAACGAGCTCTTGAAACTAAAACTGTGCTAAACTCTAGGCACCTTTGAGCTGTGATTCTAGAGACCATGTCTTAAGAGGTCAGGACTGGCTTCTCAAAGGGCACCTGTTCCAGTGTGGACTTTAAAACCTGAGCAGATTAAAGTGAAAGGTTGTGAACTGAGTCACAGCTGCTACTGTTGTTTAAACAGAGACTCCTTCCTAAGTGGCAGTTGACTGCAGCTACTTTTTCTTTGGCACAGCTACACAAGCTGAGACTTGCTTTAGGTGGCCTAAAAAACTGGAGAGTCTGAGCGTGACAGAAGATTGAGCTCTGCAGACATTGGTGTTGCTGGGTGCTCTGTTTCACCTGTGGCAAAGGTGATCATGTCCTTAGCACTTCTAATTTCGCCTCCCTTTCCATTCTCCAGGGAAGAAGTCAATGACAAATTACGAGACATGCCAGATGGAACGTTCCTGGTGCGCGACGCATCGACCAAGATGCAGGGAGACTACACTCTGACACTGCGGTGAGCACTGAGCACTTGTGGTCCCCTCAGCAAAACCCTGAGGAGCTCTTGCCAGACCAGTGACAGCCCTGGCTGTGTAAAGCTCATGTGGCTCAAGCTGAGAGATGTTCCCAGTTCTGCACATCACCGAACAAGCAAATAAAGAGCCAGCTCTGACAGTCAGTTCTGCTTTGTGCATTGAGTCCTGTCCCTCACTAAATACTCACTAAGATCTTCACTAAGGATCTCTGTGAAAATGAGATGGGACTGAGGGAGGAGAGCTGCTCAGGAGTGCTTCGTAGTTTCAGAACTGCTAAGGTAAAAGGTATTTGTATACCAGGCCTTTGATTAATGGGGAGAGTGTTGAATACCTCATCAGCATGCAGCTCTGGAGAACTGAACACAATGTCTTGGTAAAAAGAGTATCTTGTGCTTTCTGATCTAAAGTTTAGGAAATATTGACTTGGAGCTGTGTTCTTTTCTTCATTAAAATCGTCTGCAAGTGGCAGGTTTCCCAGAGCTGCCCCAGCCCTGTCTGCTGCAGTTAGGCAGAAACCTCATGTGACTGGCTCTGGTGCCTTGCCCAGCCTGCCCAGCCACTTGCCTCTGACAGGCTCCCAAGGGTGATTGTTAGGGACAAGCAGGTGAGGCACAGAAGCCACAGCCTTTGTAGCACACCCTTGGGAGTTACTGTGATACAGCAGGTACTTGATCCTGCCGTGAAATTCCATTGCCTTAGTGGTAGGTTTGATCCCAAGGGTGTAGTTAAAATTCTGCTTTAACTTCTGCCTCCAAGTTCGCAGCCTGTGTGCTAAGGTTTGGCATGATTTAGCTATTTTACTGAATGCAACTGTCTTTAGGAGGCAAAATTGTAGGTGCAGGAGAAGAGCAGGACAGTGTCTAAACAGTCTGTTGTTGGGGGAAAAAAGGGAAGAAATAAGCACGATATTTGGAGAAACCACTAGAATGTATAAATCTGGATAACTAAATTTACAACCATCTTGTAATCCTCAAAGGATTTTGTATGTTCATGTATCCTGTATTAGCACCCTTAACTCATAAAGATTAATTAATAATTGTATAAATCTGTACTCAGTTGTATAATATTAGTGACCCTGAATTACAGGAAATTAGGGGTTTGGGTTTTCTTACTGTTCCTTTATTCAGCCTTCAGCATCCTCCTTTTCCCTTGCAAAACTTCTGGCAAAGCTAGGACTTAAATACCATAAGCTGGCTCCAGAATGAACACATAGGAAGAGATTTACTTTGGGCTTTGCTCCTGTTCAAATAATCTGATGATAATTCTGTGTGTATTGACTCTTAAACTACTTAATACTGCTGCTGTGTAAAGAATCACTATGAAGGTGTGCAGTGTGGGAGCCACTTGCCCAGGAATTTCACTGGTGCCTTTGTTAATAGCCTTAGTGCTAATGAGGGATGGGAGGGACAGAGTGAAACCTCTGAATGACTGTCCTTTACAGGAAGGGTGGCAACAACAAACTGATAAAGATCTATCATCGGGATGGAAAATACGGCTTTTCTGATCCACTGACATTTAATTCCGTTGTGGAACTCATTAACCACTACCGCAATGAGTCCCTTGCTCAGTACAACCCCAAGCTCGATGTGAAGTTGATGTATCCCGTGTCCCGGTACCAGCAGGTAAGATCTTCATCAGACCCCAATAGCTTTTAGTGCAGACAAGAAAAAAATTGCAGATGTGTATATAATTTGGGGGCTTCTCTATGAATAGCACGGTTTAAATTTTTTTTATCATTATTTTTAATTTTTAAATTTTTTTAATTTTTATTTTGTTTTTACTATTTTAAAAATATTTTTAATTTTTTTAAAGGAAAAAACAGGTGAATTTTCATATTTGGCCTCACTTGCATCTTCCAATCTTAGATTGTCTAACCGTCTAAGCTGCCACATTTTATCAGGTTTCCAGTCTCCATCTGAGCCCCACAGAGAATTGAAACCCTGACAGGCATCAGAGTTAATCTCTGAGAAACTTTTTAATTTCTCATTGGACCCTTGTGAACCCACTGAGTGCTGTCTAGCCATAGGAGCTGCACAGTTGCTCACAGTTGTGCACAGCCATCTAATTTTTTCAGGAACATTTTTTAAACTTTTATTCAGTAGCCAAAACACATTTTTGCATTAAGGAAAAAGAACTGAAGAGCTTTTTAGAAAAAGAAAAACCAAAACCAAAAACCTCAAATCTTTAATTAGAGATTCTAAGCAATTTGCTTCCTTCTTTCTTGAACCAGGGATAGCAATCCTGAAAGTAAGGTGTGGTGTGTTTTTGGAAGTTCAGTATTTTGGCACGGCTCTTGGTGTCCCACAGTTCCAGTTCCTAGTGTCTGTAAACTGTGGAATATGTTGCGCAAAGGAAAGCTGATTCAGACACAGTGCTCTCTAGAAACTGGATTATAGATCATGATGCTAATATCTGTAAAATGCAAATGTGCATAAGTGGACAAATGAATACTCTTAAGGAAAAGCTGCTTTGCCTGAAGACTTAATAGCTCTTTATATGTGCAGGATCAGTTGGTGAAAGAAGATAATATAGATGCAGTAGGTAAAAAGCTTCAAGAATACCATGCTCAGTATCAGGAAAAGAGCAAGGAGTATGACAAATTGTATGAAGAATATACCAGAACATCTCAGGTTGGTACTGCTTTGATTCTTTGTGGAGTGTGTTTATTGTTGTTTAAAAAGCAAAGAAAATTATTTTAACCTGCTAAGGCTAATAAAGGTAATATAAGGAAAAATCTTAGTCAATTGTGGGATAGAGCAAGGAAGTTTCGTATTTGATGGAAACAGTGAATATTGCTTGCTGCTGATAATCCTAGAGGTATGGTGTGGGGCAAGAAAGAAAGAGGAGCTGATGTTTTTAGTACAAGGTAAAGCTGTGTAGAAGGCCAACACTTAGAAGCTTTATACTGCAGACTTCTTCCTTGGCTGCTGAGCATTTCCAGCTGCCACATGCTGCAGTGAAAGTTGTAGAGGGGTTTGTCTGGGTTTTTGTGAAGTCATATGCAAGTCAGTTACCAGATATTATGCATTAAGGAAGTGTGAATACGGTATTTGGACTGCTTCTTGTAAAATAAGATAGTTCATATAGGGGGAGGAGGTTTGCTGGCAGTCTTCCTGCAAACTAAGATGGAAAATATGACTAAAATGTTTGAGGGGTTCACAGCCTAATAGAGAGCATCATGTAGGGGAGGAGGGTAGACTTACAGGGAGTAAGTCTGCCCAGTTCTTTCCTGACCCTACTCAGACGTTTGACTGAATTTAAAGCTGATTAATCCTATTTTAACTTAGTGGGGAGGAAAAAAGATCATCTTCTCAGTCAGTTTAGGGAACATAACCAAGTCTTACATTGTCATCTCTATTATGAACAAATGATGAAGGACTCTTTCCTTACATAGGAAATTCAGATGAAGAGAACTGCAATTGAAGCATTTAATGAAACAATTAAGATATTTGAGGAACAGTGCCACTCACAAGAGCGATACAGCAAGGAATACATCGAGCGATTCCGCAGGGAGGGGAACGACAAAGAGATTGAACGGTGAGCTCTCAGGTTGTGTTTGCTTACCTGGAAAAAGTGGTGTCCACACTGACACTGCCCTAACAGCATCATATAAACCTCTTTGTAAGCTCAGTGTTTTCTGAGACCTTCCCTCAAGGTATCTCAGCCTTCAGTAAAGCTCTCTTCTCTCAAGTAATTGCTGGGAAATCTCTGGATTATCCTTTCTTAACTTTAGTAAATCAAGATGCTGTGATGAAGACCAGGAAAGAATGGGAAATAATAATTTAATTTGCTTATCCCATTTCTATTTGAATTTGCTCAGAATATAATTCAGAGAACTCTGTACTTGCAAACTGTGAAATGTACATAAATCTGGTAAATCTCATTGTCCATAGATGGTTTTAGTCGCTTTCAAAGAAGATCAATGTGTAGTAGCTGTGATCTAACAAATTCAGTGAGTGCATTGTTTGAAACTGCCCTTCCAAGAAGGTATTAGCAGAAAAAGCTGGATCTGGGCCTTTGAAGAAAGGCCAGGTATAATGCCTGACTTGACACAGTGCTTTATGAACCACCTTAAGGAGGTTTTTGGACCAGAAACAGTTACTTGCAACAATCACACAATGCATTTAGGGTGCTTCATTCTGAGTAAAGACAATTAACAAGCAAAAGATGTAATTTTCCTGAGTGACACAAAGCCTGCAAAATAATCTCACATGAAGAGACAGGCAGTGTTACTTCCTGGTAGCTCTTGATAGTAATTGAAGTTTGGATTTGAAATCTTGTTGTTGCTGATACCTGTGGTGGGCTCACATAATTGATACAACAAAAACTGAATCTGACAGTGAAGGAGGAATCTATTCTATCTTACCTTCCTACAGAGAATTTCTTCCTGCATCTCTGCCAGAAGGAAATAAATTAAGGTAAACTGAAGGGCCCAGGCCCTCTGGCAGAAGGTCCTTCCTGTCACTCATACAGTAATTTTCTTGTAAGGATGAGGTGCTCAAAGGGAGGAGTTGCTGTTATGGTAGTTCTGTGATACTCTCCTCTAAGTGCTGCCAGTAGGTTCAGTCCTTCTGGGCTGGTTTGACCTCTTCTCTCATACTCATTTATAGGATAATGATGAACTATGAAAAATTAAAATCACGCCTGGGTGAGATCCATGACAGTAAAATGCGCCTGGAACAAGACTTGAAGAAACAAGCTCTGGACAACAGGGAGACTGATAAGAAAATGAACAGTATCAAGCCTGACCTAATTCAGCTTCGCAAAATCAGAGATCAGTATCTTGTGTAAGTAAGCCTGACCCATACCTCAGAATAGTGTCTCTGATGAATCTGATTAATGGCTGTTTCCATCAGGATAATGAGAGTTTAGTTTTATTTTCATAACCAAAGTTCTGTTGGTGTTAAGGTGCTACAGTCTGGCAGGGGATGTCTGAGAGCTACTTGGCCTCTTTATTCCTTCATTATTTAAAGAGTCAGCCACAACTAGGTGCACATTCTGCAACTCCTGTAAATAAAGAATTTAAGAAAATTAGTTATAAACAAAACCTGTGGTTGCTAGTACAACAGATGATAGTGCTTTTTTCTTTTTTTTTGTTAGGTATCTCAGATGTTGCTTATACCCACACTTGATTTCATCACCACTGTTATCCTGCTGCTAATGTCCCTGGGCTGGACACAGACTGTTTCTTTTGTGTCTGAGCTTCAGCTTGCTCACTGAGAAAACCCATACACGTGCTCTGAAGTAATGTATTAATGTTCTCTTCTTCTGGCAGATGGCTCAATCACAAGGGGGTGAGACAGAAGCGAATAAATGACTGGCTTGGGATCAAAAATGAAAATATTGATGAGTAAGTGTCACTATCCATATGATTTTATTGAAAAGTGTTCAATTAATAAATGCAGTTGGTAACAAAAACCACCAGTTTCTCAATAAAGGACTGAAATCATGTGATGTCATGTGAGGCAGCAACTCTGCTGAAACATGTAGGATTAAAATTAAGATCTAAGTGGAAGCCTTTAATATGTGTTCGTTAGGAGCCTGACCTCCCAATTTGGGCAATTCTGTTATTTCTTTGTATGGTTTCTGTGAAAATAACTCTGTTTATTAACTCCTTTACTGATCACTGGTTAACAAATTTGCCCTCTCAGCACATACTTTGTGAATGAAGAAGATGAAAACCTGCCACATCATGATGAGAAGACTTGGTTTGTTGGGGATCTCAACCGTATCCAAGCGGAAGACTTGCTCTGTGGGAAACCTGACGGAGCATTTTTAATTCGCGAGAGTAGCAAGAAAGGATGTTACGCTTGTTCTGTGGTGTAAGTCTGTTTTCCTTTTTGTTCCAACTACTCAATTCATAAATCTCTACCAAAGCTCTTTATTTTGGAGAACAAAAGCCAGGCCTAGCTTAGGCCTACCCATTGGAATGTGATGCATGTTTGCAGGAAGACCGGCATGGTAAAAGCTTTGTAACAAAAATGTGCTTTGAATGTGCAATAACTGTAGTCCTGCAGCCTCTGCAGTTCCCACAGTAGTTAGTACAAAATTCTGAAGTATCTCGACTTGGAGCTCTGTGGTAAGGGCTTAAGTTAGGGCCTAATTCTCCCATATTCTTCCCTGCTAAGGGACACATGGGAAGAAATAAAGCAGGGCTGTAAAGGTGGGGCATCCTCCATTCTCATTTTCAGACATGCCCAATTCTAGATCTTTTTCTTGTATGTGTGAGGTAATGGTGATGCTTCAGAGGATTATTTGTGAGCAGTAATTTTGATGACATTCACACAGCCTTGCATTGATTCCTTCTATTTCACTTCATTTTATGCTGGTGTAATGAAGGTCAGAAATACTCCAACTCCATTATCTAAAAATCCTTCAAGCTTGTCCTGGAGTCCAAAATGGCTTTCACTGATTTATTTCACATGAGGTTAATTGCTTCTGAGCACAAATCTGAGAAATAAATATATGAAGGTTTAGCATCTCAAGGTAACTGAAGGCTGTAGTATCTGCTGTGCTCAATGTTCTGTTCTTTGCAGTCATTTAAGTGTTGGGTTCATCAGATGCTTTTGTTTGGCTGGGATCATGCTACAGGCTTGCAAAGGGGTGGCACAAAGTAACCTGTTCCTGCATGTGACTGGGATTTTAACAGGCTCCAGTACAGGGATTACATAATACTTGATCTTTCTGGCAGATAAGTTTTTCTAGCAGCTTTGGAATTGCTGTGCCCCAGTAGCTGCTTTGCCAAGTTAGAGACTCAGTCGCTATGGCTTCAGATAATGAATCAGCTTGAACCCGTCCCATGCTTAACATTGAAAAATGCACATGGAAGGTTAGCACTGTGTTTCATGGAATACTTTGTAGGTCCTGATAATTTGTGGGTTTTGGTTTCTTTGCTTAGTGGAAAGGTTTCTAGGTGAGTTGAGCACAAAGTCATTGCTGACTTCGGGTGCTTATCTCCTTGGTTCAGTTCTTGACTTTTTTCCCAAGGACCATTTGGAGAACAATGCAGTAGGGAATTGTACTGCTGGGATGGAAGAGCCCTCTTATGTGGATTGTTATGCAAGAGTGTTTAATCATATGCCCTGAAGCACTGTTTCTTCACAGACTGTATTAATCTCCTCCACTTGCATCTACTGGGTCCTCCATTATGTAATCCAGTGACTGGTGGGGTTGCTGCATTAGTTAATTTTTAATAGACTGTCACTTTGGGTTTGTCCTTTTATGTTAAACTCTCCTCTTTCCTTTCCTTACAGAGCTGATGGAGAGGTGAAACACTGTGTGATCTACAGCACTCCAAGAGGTTATGGGTTTGCAGAACCGTACAACCTGTACAGCACACTTAAGGATTTGGTTCTTCATTACCAGCAGACATCCCTTGTCCAACACAATGATTCCCTAAATGTCAGGCTTGCCTATCCTGTCTACGCACAGATGCCCCCCTCTCTCTGCAGGTAAATTTTGGGGAGGAGGAAAGCGTTGGCTTATCTTGGATTCTTTTCTACAATTTTTATTAGAACTCGGAGGGCATTCTTTCTCCTTAGACTGCTTGTTTTGCACAAGAAGTGATTCTGTGAATGTGAATCAAAAAGAGGCCTAGCAGCAACAAGATGACAACTTGGGTGTAGGTGTCCTGGTGCTACCTTAAAAGCTCAGCTGTGCTTTTACACCGATACTTTTGTTTCCTTATGAGGGGAATAAACTCAACGCAAGGCATATGAAAATACTGGAAGCAGAGCATCATTTTGTGGAGATGATTTTTTGCCAGGCACCTTCAGTGGAACTTCTGATTGGATTTTGTTTTCTCTTGCTCTAGTAGACACAATTTGAAGCCTCTACCTGAGGCACTGGTAATGTCTTTCAGTCTTAAACTCCCAACAAACTAGGGGGAAACTCTGCCACAGCAATTCTTCTCTGCTAATTTTAGCAGCTTCACTGCGATTCAGCCGGACTTCCAAAGGAGGGCTTGTCTTGAGGTAGCATGGAATTTGGTGAGAGAAGACCAAAGGAATTATGGGAAAGCTTCAGGTTTTTATTTAAATGGAAAAATGCTTGTAAAAGGAAAGTTGCTTTATTTTTTTTGCCAACAGTAACAAAGTTTTGGTTTCAATGGCACTACAGGTCTTCGCTTAAAGGAAACATAACCAAACTGAACACGCCAAAACTTTGTTCGTTGCTAGATCAAGCACTTACAGGGGAGGTTGCATTAGCATCCGCACATACTCTCTGCACCAAAACTTGAAACAAATAAAAGGAAAAGCTAAACATTGTGTGGCTTCAAAACACTAAATTTGTCCGATCTGATGTAATTGCTCACTCTCCTCCTTCTTCACCCCTTCTCCCTCCTGTTCCTCAGCTTGGGATTCTGTTTTCAGAGTTTTAATGATACTGTGCTTCAGAATGTAAACCAGAATGAAGCTTGCACTGACCTGCTGAAGGTCTCTTGCTGAACAGTGACAGACTCTTGATTTTGGTACAGGAAAGGTCGGTGTAATCAAATGCTTCTGGATGGCTCATTGTACCCAATTCTTTGGTGGGCTATAGTTACTTCCAGTTGTAAGAAGTGAACATGCTAATCCTAAATCCCAGATCTCCTCTGATTTGTTCTTTTCAAGCTGGGTTCTGAACTCTCACACCACTGCAGCCAAGCAAGATTTTACTCTGGTATAATCTAAATTCCCTTGTAGTTATTTTAGACGTAATGCAAAACACAGGAAGGGATGAGAGCCATACTCCTCAGTTATTGGATGTCTGGTACCATCCTTTGGCAAGGGCTGCTGTCAAATACTGGAGTGGGTAGTCCTGGGCTTCATCAACTACAGCAATCATCAAATAAATCCCCTCCCTGGAAAGTGTACAAAGCAGCTTATTTCCATTCCTTAAGCTTCTAAAATGAAAAAGAGCTAAGTTTGGCAAACTGAACCACTTGGCATCAAAGCACAACTGGCAAAGCAATTGTTCAGTGTGCAACCTTGAAAGTTACTTTTGTTCCCATTACTGGAAGCGTTTCCCTTGCAATGTACCCATTGTGCAGGACAGGAAGCAGACAGTCATGCAGGTCTGAGAATGCTGGAGACCCGTTTTTGACCCTGGGGCTGATTTCCTGTTCAAATGGCTATTTTCTGTAATGCCTGGGCAGTAGTGCCAGGCTTGTTGATGTATATTGTTTACACTAGAAGTATTATTTCACTGAATGTCTTGAATTCACAAGTAGGGAAGTGACAAGGCTGGAGCACTGACAGCCATTGCAGGAAGGGTAGTCTGGTTGCCTGGCATGCCATGACATTTTTTTATTTTGCACTAATGACCCTGATGCATCCCAGACACTTCCTAGTTGGCCAGAGTGCAATCTTCAGGCAAGGAATTCTGTAGTTGCCACTTTTCTCATTTAAATGATACCCTACAAAGCTCAGCCAAAACTCAAAACTGTGTGAGAGAAGAATAAAATTCACATAAGCTGCTATGTCAAAATGAACCACGTCTCTTTGTGTGTCTCTTCTGCTTCCCCAGGAAAAAAGGAGAAATGAGACATAGCCTTAGCTGTTAGTGGAAATTTTGAATGGCTTCCTCAGTGGTCTGTGGACATGGAATTTTTTCTTGGCTGATTTGCAGTTCTAATCTGGTAGCTGTACAGCTGCCATTCTCACACTTCTCAGGCATCTAGCATTCCCTTGATGCTGGGCTGAGACCAAATGCTCGATGAAGGAAATCAGTTCAAAGGCACAAATGATAGCCAAGTGCCTCATGCCTGTAGAAAAACCTGCGTGAGAGGAGTGTCTGATTTTTCCCTGCCCTTGTGATCTCCCTGCACTCTCTTACTGACAGTGTTAACATCTGAAGCTGATGAGGCCCATATTTCTGATCCCTGCTTTTGTGACAGAGGTAACCTGGCCAAAGTGTTTTACATCTGCCCCAATTTCAGGTAGGGCTCAGTTTTGTTTTAAACAGGCACAGATCTACTTCCAGGCTCATAAATCCTGGCACACCCCCACAGTCCTGACAGCAGCAGGATAGCAGAGTAGGGCTATCTGAACTCTCCCTGTAGAGGAACCTGATTGATACTGTGAGGTCTTGGTCCAGGCTCCATCCCTGGCTGTGCCAAGGTAAATACAGTTTAATTCCATTAGCATCTGTGAAGGTAGCTTGGCTTTATCATGGTGTGACTGAGTTGGGACTCTTGGCCTTTTGCTCCCTGAGCTCTTTTTGCTGATCACAGGTGATGTATTTGCTGTGAATGATGGACCCAGAGCCAATAAGCCATCCTGAAGTGTTCTTTGGAGTTCTGTTTTGCCCAAACTTTCAGAGTAGGGCTAGGGGCAGACGAAGCCTGCATTCCTTGTACTGTCTCATTATTCTGAGCGGTCTCCTGAGGCTGTTTTGCCACTGTCTCTCTCTGTGTTTGGTTTAGGCACCTGAAGTCCCAGCTGCTGCCGTGGTTCCCATTGACTCACACGTGCTATTGCACAGATTCTTTTTGCAACTATTTTGCACTCACAGAGCAAATGAAAATGACAAATGACACGTGTAGCTGGTGTGATCTATGGGGCAAGGGCTTGGTCCTGCTCCTCTCATTGTGCTTGGTCTAATTCTGTTTGCTCAGTAGCTTTAGACCTGTGAGAAAACCCACAGCTTCCAGGGGCTATTCTACACTTGCATGACTGAGAAATCAGAAATGGGCCTGTGAGGTGCAGGATTACACCCCAGGATGAAAAGCAGCTGTTAAGCCTGAAACAAATACAGGAAATTTGAACACAGAGGCAAAAACAAAGAAACTCAAGTTCTTTTAAAACAGTAAGATGTTAGAAGGTTTTAATTTTAAAGAATCAGAACACCAGGAGGAAAGGGGGAAGTAGCCTCACTGTCGTAGCAGCCATCTGGTACCAGGCTGCAGTTAGAGCAGCATTGATCTCACTGACCCATATTGTATTAAATATATATGTAGAGTTAAATAAATAACTTTTGCACAGTGTTAAATGGGGGAGGGGGGGAGGGGATGTTGAAACTCGAATATGCACAGTTTCTTCTAATCTGTTTTGAAGTATATTTGCAGGGAATTAGGGGTGATTCAGTATATTGTATTGGTATGGATGGAAATCAGGTCTGCTTCCACAGTTGCCATTGGCCCCATTGTGTCAGCCATGAGTGCCATGTTTTTGAAGTTAGTAAGGTATAAATCTTTTCCCACTAGTTTGTTTGTTGATTACAAGTCATCTGAGTGTGGGAAGAACCAACCTAGAAACAGAGAAATGTCCCAACAGATGCTTCACTAGAGTGTGAAGCAGTAATGTGCAATTGTCCACCTTCTGATACTGGAGTGCTCTAGTTCTGGGGGTTGTCTTTGGGGTTTTTTTTCATTCTCATCAGCAGTGAAGTGAGTTGCTGCTTTGCACCATTGGTAGTTGCAATCTAGAGTTATATCCAGTACAGCCCTTTGTCTTATGCCAAAAATAAAATGGTCTTTCCACACTCATCTCTCTTGAGGTGTCAGATGTTCAAGGAGTTTTCCATTTAATCTGATGGGCCTGATTCTTTTCTCGCTGACACTAGTGTTAGCAAGACTTCCACAACCAAAAGCCATTCCCAGGAAAAAACTTGCATTTAATCACAGCTGAATTCCAGTCACTGCAGGGCAAAAATCAAAGTTTTTCCCTTGCAAATCCAACCAACTGTAATGGGACTGTGGAAATGAATGCTGACACTTAGTGCTGTTTTGGGGAGGACAGGAGAAGGATGAGAGTCTTGGTTGCCCTAAATCCTGGGCTCTCTGCAGGCTTGGGTGGCACCATGTCTGTAACTGAATGCTGTGGCTGTTTAAAACAGCAGAATTGCTATAGGAGTGTCACGCTTTAAGTTTGGAAAAGCCCCTTATTTGGTACTTGAACAATTCGCTTCTGTTTTTGAATGTCTGTTTATTTTTTATTTTTTGTTACGCTAACAGGGAATAAAAATCTGAAATGTTAGTGAGTCTTGTATGCTTGCTGCATTGTGCAGACATGAAACAGGTACTGCTTGTGGATCGGGAGGGGTAAGAGACAGACAGGTTCAAAATGCAGTTTTACAAAGCACTATGATGGGTTGAGGGTTGTTTTGTTTAGACCATGTTTAAAATCAAGTTTCCTTATGCATAGTTTCCTTTTAACTGATTTGCAACCTCTGCTTTTGCAATAGCAAAATCAAAATAACATTCCCGAAGAACAAAAATGCTGTGAGTGGAGGTGGGGGGGTCAGGCTTACTCAAATTCAGTATTCAAAGCAAATAGCTTTAGTGGAGAGGAAGGATCAGCACCCTAAAGCATCCCTCTGGTTGTAGTTTGATGAAGCAGGAGACAGACCATGAAGCAGAAACCTCTGCCTGGAACCACAAAATAAGAGGAGATGCCAGAGCAGACCCCTCCCTTTGGAATAACCAGTTGTACTCTCCTTAAATGCACGCACAGGAGAGGGTTAGGGAACTGATACAAGTCCTGGAGGAGCTGCTGCCCTTTCTGCAGGGGAAGGCAGCTTGCACTGCTGATCCCCTTGTTTCCCTTGGCACACAAGCAGCCGGGAGAAGGGAAGGACCAGCCCAAAGAAGCGCTGGCCTGTTCGTCAGGAGGCTGGGCCAGTGCAGCCCTGCGTGAGCTGCAGCTTTGGATGGGGTTATGTGAAGTTTGGCCAACATTTTTGTGAATCTTGCATTCTGTGGGCAGAAATACTTTCCACCGAATGGGAAGGGGGGAAAAAAACCCAAAAAAGTCTCTCTTGAAATCTTTTCAGTTCCTTCCTGTTTGTTCGAAGGGGCAGATTGGGAGCTTTAGCTTGTTAACTGTTTAGATGATAGTGCTTGAAGTGCTGGTCTTTGGGGCTGGCTTCATACAATTAATGCAGAATTTGCATTTCTTAAATTGCTATTGGCATAGACTCACCGTATTTTGTGACTAGACTAGCCATTTGTTCTAAAGTTTGCCTTGAAAAAATGTAATATGAGCTTCAGAGGCAAGGAAAAAAAAGTGAGACGGGCCCTTTTTGATAGAAAAAAAAAAAAAAAACCGCTTCGTTGATCAACCTGTATTAGAGAAAGCAGCTTTAATTTGATGTCCCCCCCCTCCTCCACCTTCCCTTGGGATTGCTTCTGTGAGATCGGCATTGGCAAATGAGGGGAGGGACACTTCCCCCTGTATCCAGCAACGCCGCCGGTCCTTTGCACTTTCCAAGTGCTTGTAGCGAGAGGCTCGGGATCGTTTGGAGAAAGTTACTGCATCCAAAGACAAAAGAAAAGGTCTCTGAGGGTGACTGTCACCCCCCAGCAGGGGGTTGTAGGACTCGGGGCCGGCCCCGAGCTGCCCCCCGGGTCTCTGTTGACTGCAGGGGTTGGGCTCATGTTCAGTCAGCTGGGTCGAGGTTTGGATCTGTTTTGTTTTCGTGAGTGATTTCTACATCCAGCAAAGATCTGTTTGATGAAAACCTGTTAATTTTGTATATCTGGCTGTTTATTGCACCATGGGATTGTAATGGTCTGCATCATCCGTGTGTGTGTGTGTGTGCGCGCGTGCGTGTGTGTATATGTACTGTATGTATATAGATATATGTAAAATATATTCACGTATACATTTATATGCATTAGCTGTAAGTGGCACTGCCCCTTAAAAATGAAACAAAACTCACCGTTAGCACATTCTGCCCCGTGTTTGGGCAGAATTGGGTTGGTTTTTTTGTCAAACGAAAAGGAGTTTATTGTGTTCATCTTGCATATGTGCTTCTGAAACGCTGAACTCTGGATTTCATCGAGGGGGTTGCTACTGTATTTGTAAACAGAGCTGATTTGGGGTGTTATTTACTCTGGGACAAAGCATTCAACTGTGTCCCAAGCAAAGGCTTAGCAAAAGAAACCCCTCTTGCTCTCCCGTGAGACGCAGTGATTGTTTGCACGTTCCAGTGGCCCCTCAGTGTCCCCTGTCCAGAGATGATGTGCAATGGGTGGTGTTGGTGCGTGTCCATTTGTGAGTGGACTCTTTGTTCAAGGTGTGGTTCAATGTAAAGCATGAGTGGGTGTTTGATCTTGTGTCGAGGGCTGAAATAACAGCACACTCCTTTGTACAACCTTTGCATCAATGTTTCTGCTTTTCTTTGACTTCTATTTTCTTTAAGGGAAACTGCATCTGTTAAGAACCTGCTTCTCCAGAAGCTATTGAATTATTTTGTTTTCCAGATGAATTCCAGCATGTAACTTTGGTACTCTTGTTTGTTATTTGTGTAAAATCTGTTCTTCTGTCGTTTATGGTGTAGTCAGGGAGGGGGGTGGGGGGAAGAAAAGAAAAAAAAAAGGAATTCATGTAGTTTAACTTTTAAAGAAAAGAAACAAACTGCTTCATAAGGAAACCAAGTGTATGTTAGTGTTTTCTGACAAGTCATCCTGTAGTTTCTAGCTCAGTAATGCAACACTGTACTTGTCACCGGGTGTGTTACAATTCTGCTGTACTTTCTTTTACTAGATGGTTGGGCTTTTAAATCCCAGACACTAAGCATCCTGGGCCTACTTGCTCTAGATCAAAAAAAAATGCAATAAAAAAAAATTGCAATAAAGCACATTGACATGTAATGTTTTAGAAGGATGTACTGACAGCTGTTTCTAATAAATTCCAAACTGCAGCGTGGTCGGGCTGCCGTGGTGTCTGTCTCCCAGCCGAGGCCATGGGCATCATCTTTAACAGAAGCTTTAAAAAAAAAAAAAAAAGACTTGCAGAGGTCTGATTTCTTCTAGGCTGGAGAGAAAGCCCCTCCTGGGGCTGGGAGGAGGGAGGGATACACGTAGCACACGCATGTTCCTTAATGGAGCCTTCCCTGCGTTCCTTTCACAGCATCTTCCAAGGGAGCAGGAGCCATCAGAAATGTTCTTGCTTAGCTCACTGCTTCCTCTGCCATCAGGGAAAACCACGTTTGGTGGTGCCACTGTTGGTGCTGGGGGGAAAGGAGGGGATGCACCACTTGAGCAGACTTAAGAAAGACACTCAGGCTCAGCTGCATCCACTCACATAGATTTTGCAGGACTTTGGGAAATCACTGGTTTTTTTCCCAATTCCTTCATGGAACCACTGAAAAATCAGTGAGTTTGGGGATGGTGTTGCTCATCCTCTTTCGTTGCAAACACAGGTGATGGCAGGAGGGGATGTTTTGCCCCTTAAACTTGACAGTCTGATGGGATGCCACCCTAGCATCCTCAGAAATTTAGGGCAGGGGCTTTGGCTGTGCATGGCTCGGTGTTTTTGCAGCCCCATGAGTCGACCTTTTTGCAGACTAACGAGCAACATTTTTCCAACCTCCTGAATCAACCATTTTTCTTCAAAATGCTGCATCAGCATTTTTCGCAGGGCCGAGTAAGCCTTTTCAGCTGCTGAGTCAGCATTCCCTCCATCACCCGCACCAGAGGCCCCTCCACCAGCAGGCAGGGAGCACCCAACTGGGCTGAAAAGTCCCTGATCATGGTGCAGGAGAGCTGGGAGCAGCCAAATGGACCTTGAAGGTTCACTTGAGCATCTGTCATTACACCCAGCAAGGAGCTCACCCCATGTTGCAGCACCTTGGGGTGCTCCCTGCTGTCCTGCCCACAGCACTGGAGGGATGCAGCCCCTTAGAAACATCACCTGGAACAGCAGCAGCCACGTGGTACCCAATGGATGAGCCACGGGCTCTGTGGGCTGGTGTTCACTGCATTGGCACCCCCAGGCAAGAGGATAGCAATGGGGAAACATCAGCAAGAAACTGAGAGGGCTCTGCAAGGTGCTCCAGGGGCCTGGCTCTTCCTTATGATTATTTATTTCTTTTTAATAAGGGCTAATGAGGTAGAATTGCAGGAAAGATGTAAGTCACTAATTGGCGAATAGTTTTTCAGGGCTTTGCCAGACTGTTCGTTATGTTATGAAAACATCACAGCCAGAGCCGGCGTAGGAAATTTCCAAGCGGCCGTGCTGACTGGATGGAAAGAAAAACACCTCCCAGCTCAGATGTCTTCTCAGAGAAAGGGCAGATCCCAGGGATTTTTCCATCCTCAGCAATTCCACAGAGCTTCCTGCAAGTCCCCCTGGGTTCCTCCCCACTCACACACAGGACCCTTCAGAGGGGCAGGCAATGGCCCAGCACCCCCAGGCATGGCACCAGAGGGGAGGGGTGCAGGATGGATGGACAGAAGTCCCCAGGCTGCTTTCATGGGATTTCTCTTCCCCTACCATGCATGAACCCACTGTAGTGGGAGATTCATGTGAGGATCTTGGCCATGGGGAAAAAAAAATCTGTCAGGAAAATCCCAAACACCTCCCCCAGCCAAAATGTCTTGATGTAAGGGATCAGGGTTTGGTTTGAAACCCAGGGCTTGTTGCAGCAACCAAGCTGCTCCACTTCTCCTCCTTGGTTTCATCTCTCAAAACAGACTTATTTTAGTCTAATAGTTTAGTTTAATAGACACTGTGTTGCTTGGCAGCAGGAGCAACACAACCACAGCCATAGCTCTGAGTACCACAGTCATAAATAAAGGGAGGGTGGTGAATGTGCTGCACAGCACCTTGAGCAGCCCAAAATCCATGAGGGATGTGGCTGCTTGTCCCCTCCATCCCACTCCAACATGCACAGCTGGAATGTGGGATCCATCAGGCACTTCTGCCTTGAGTGAAGCACTTGAGCCTGGAAATGCAGTTGGGACCACTGCTTCTTACACCAGTCCCACTGGGTTTGGGGTCGGGGTGAATGCAAAGGTACCCAGGGCAGAGGGAGCTGCCTGAATCCCCTGGGGACAGGACCCCTCCCAAGGATGCCCACCCTGGCTGAGCCCAAGGACACACAAGGAATGGGGAGTGTTCACCCTGGTCATGGGTCACCGTTCATCCCTGTGAGACAGGAGATGCAGTATTTCCCTCCTTGGAGCGCCAAGTCCAAGCTTGGAGCAGCAGTCGGCAGCTTTCAAGTGAACTGGTGGATTAGGGTTGGCCAGAGACCCAGAATCCCCATTTCCTGGGAAATCTCATCATCTTGCTTGTCAGGCTTCATCCAAATTGGAACAAAATGGTAATGTACAAAATTTGACCCTGGAAAATACTTTCAAGGGGGAAAAAACATCCCACATCAATTTTTGTTGAGCTGGCACAGTCCCACCAGCATTAGCCTTTCTATATCAATGTTATCCATGAGCCCAGAAGGGTTGGAAGGACAGAGGCTTCACTCTGACCAGCATAATCCACTTCCTGGGCTACTATTTTCTCCAAATTTTCTCTTGACTGCTATTTTCATCAAATCTGTTCTTTCTGATGGCAAATCTTTCTCGCCAAGATCTAGTTGGCTTTGTAGAGAAGCTGGGCACCCTCTGCATGATGTCTCTGTGCTCCCTGGGCAGAAGGTGTGGTGGAGGAAGAGGAAAAGGCTGCAGAGCACCCACCTGGGTTGCTGCCTGTTCTCCTGCCTCCAAACCCATTCTTGGTGGTGGTGGTGGCTCCTGGGAAACATCTTGGCCATCTCTGCCCAGTCACTGGTGTGCTTCAGGGCAAAACCCAGCTCCCCTGGGCTCCAGCTCTCCTGTGCACAGCCATCTCCCCAGAGCCCTTCCCTTCCTGACCCCACTAGACCCAACCATCTCCCCTGGACAAGGGGCAAAGCCTCGACCTCTCCCTTGGAGCAGGAGGAGGCAGCTCCTCATATCCAGCTGGCTCAACCTCCCAGCCCTGATGCAAACTAGAGCAATGCAGGGTTTGGTTCCCAGAAAAGGGATAAAGAGCAGGAAGAGGAAGATGAGCAGTCACAAGGCTTTGGGGGCAAGCAAAGGCATGTCCCATGGTGGAACATCTTCAGGCAGACTAGGATGCCAGGAGGACAGGGGCCAGGATGCCAAAAGCATCCCAAAAGCCTTTCCCTGCACTCCTGCATAGGCTCCTAGGCAAGATCCTGGCTTCCCTGGCTGCTGCCACAGGTCTGTGCCCAGAGAGGCACTCAGTTAGCCACAAGCCTGCCTCAAGCAGAACTGTGGCTGGAGCATTTCCCAAACTTTCCTTTTGCTCACACTTTCAAGGGAAGGGGCGGGATGGGTGCACTGAGAGCAGAGCCAGCCACCCTGGGCAGGTGCTGTGCACGCTCCCGCAGCCACCCTGCCAAAGGAAACACAAACATCCTACCCAAAGAAAGCACTTTTCATCAGCAACACAAGTTCCCATTTTTGCACAGGGCTGGTCTGTTCCGGGCAGCTTTCCCCACCACACTGCCAGGCTGAGCCAAGGCCCGGCTGAGCTTTCCGGGCTGGGCTCTGGCCAGAGCCGCCCTTCCTGCCCCACGGTGGACCCACAGAAACCAGGCAGTGTGACCACGTCCGGCACCTGGAGAGGGTTGAGGCTGACCTGATGTGAGGCATCTCGGAGTTAAAGGGACTCAGTCAGCTTTGGAGTCCCTCCTGCACTTGAGTTGTGGCATTTGGGGAAGTAGGACCCTGGAGATTGGAGACCTAGAGGCTCTAGGACCTTGCTTCTCCTTACTTCTGACCAGGGGAATTTTGGCAAAACCTGACTGTCCCAGCACTGCAGACAGAGATGGTGAAAGGGAAATTCCAGTGTCATGTAATGGTGCAGCTCAACACCAAGCCAGGACAACAAACATAGGTTTTTGGGTTTGTTTTTTGGTTTGTTTTTTTTTTTAATAAAAAAGGCAAATGTTACTTTGGCTTAAAGTTTGTAAAGACCTGAGGAGAATGCAGGATTCAGGGTGGAAGAGGGGGTGAGGCACTTGGATGCACATCACTCATGGAATAAATAGCTCTGGGTATTTTATACCTGCCCTTAGTGTCAGGTGGGGAGAGGAGCAGCTGGGGCTCCTCATCCTGCTCCTCTGCCCCCATCAAAGCGCTGCCGCTGCGGCAGAGCCAGCAGGTCCCTGCTCCCAGCACCTGCCTGGCTTCACCTGCCCCATCTCACCTGCCCAGCCCCACCTGCTCCATCTCACCTGCCCAGCCCCACCTGTTCAGCCCCGCCTGCCCCATGTCACCTGCCCCATCTCTGCCCCATCTCACCTGCCCAGCCACCAGCAGGAGTAAAGTCCACAGCAGGAAAAGCGAGGCTGAGACCTCAGGAACAAAGCAGCCTTTCACAGCAGCGGCTTGGCCAGAGGAACCAGGGAATATTCCTGTCCAAGGGCTCCCAAACGGCTCCTAGCTTTGATCCTGGACACAGGACGGGTTGTTGGCGCTTTTCCTTTCCTTCGTTGTGTTGCTCTTTACTCTTTTTTTCCTTCCGACTTTATGGCACAATTTTTGTGCGTGTCTACGATTTCTATGAGAATTTTCTTGCCGCTCTAGGAAGAAAAACCTTCTGCTGGGAGCAAGATGCAGACCCTGCACAGCCCTTTCACCTGCCTCCTGAGGGAGAAAAATCCCTCCTCCAGGATTCACTGGAGGCACAAGTGTTCATCACCATCATTTTCAGTTCAGAGGTTGTTTCCTGAACATGTCTGAAAAATCCCAGCCTCACTCAGGATGGGAAACTGAACCAGCTCCACAGCTGATACCTTCCTCCCAAACCACATCCCTTCCAGAGGACTCACTGGCTTGCGTGCTCAGTTGGTCTTTCAGACTCCCCAGGTGACAGGGACAAACATCCTCCTGAGTAGCCCCCAAACCTGCTGGCTTCCAACCAGTTCTTCTGTCACCTGTCCAAAGCCTGCTCCCCCACTCCAAATGCAGAGTGGGGGATGCACCAACCCACCTTGCCCAGCTGAAGCCATACCCAGCCCAGGGCTCTTCCCTCCTGCAGCACAGGAAATGGTTCCCCACGAGCCTGTTCACCCACACAGTGTGGGGCACACCTGACACCCCTGGCAGGGCAGGCCAAGCCTCCCCTGCACACATCCCAAATATATTTAGGCAGTTGGAAACATGCCTTTGCTGCTGCCAGCCTTCCATGCAGGGATGGGAGGAGACAGATGGGATGGAGAAATTGAGTCAGCCCTGAGAGGTCACTATGGCAGCCAAAGGAAAAAAACCATCTCCCTCCTCTTCCTCCTGCTCTTCATCCTTCTCCTCCTGGTCCCATCACTCACCTTCTGACGGATGTTGCCTTTGGACCAGACCCTCTTGCAGTCCAGCTGCCGAAAACTCGCTGTGGTGAGCTCTGTGCACCCGTGGCCATCTGGAATCCATCACTGTCTGTGCACAGGGACACCAGCCAAACCTGCTCCTGTCTGCTGCTGGCAGCTCTTGGCTTTCCAGGGGAGCACCTGTGGGTGCACAGGGGTCCCCCCAGCCCTGGAATTCAGCTGGAGAATCCACTGTACCACCAGCAGTGGCTGGGAAGGGGAGCAGCCTCCCCACAGCCCCATAGGAGCCCCAAAACAGCTGATGGGGGCCAGCCCCATACTGGGGGAACAGTGATTTTTTTTTCTCCCCTGCCAAGGGGCGGGTTGGTATCTCCAAAGTATGGAGGTGCCATGGAGAATGCCGCTTGCCAGCCCAATGTGCTGGGCCATGCTACAGGGCTCCAGGTGCTAAAGGGCATTTTCTGGCTCTGTCACTGCAATCCCAAATCCCTTCAGCCATCCCCATGAGGCTCAACACTCTTTGGGGTTCATCCCCCTCTTCTTGAGCAGCAAATGCCCCATCCTGCAAACAGACCCTGAAGGAGCATCTCTGTTCCCATGGGTGCAGCACCTGCCCAAAATGTCCCTGGTGTTCCTTCCTTGTGTTGTCTCCATCCCTGTCAGGATAAGCCACTCCTGGAGCTTCACCAACACCTGGCCACAGCACCCTCAGAGGTCTGCAGCAGTTCTGGTGGAACTCCAGCCTCATTTCCCTGAGAGCAGGATTTGGAGAAGGATGGAGTGGATTGCCCTGAATTTGGGATGTGCCTGCACACACATGTACATGTCCTTCCCCCATGCAGGAAGGCCCAGCAGGCAGGAAGAAAAAGGAATTCCAGCCCAACTGCAAATGCAATCTCACACCAGCTCCAGCTGCCAAACCCCAAAGACCCCAAAAATTCAAATTTGGTCTCCAAATCAACTCATCTGATTCCTGTCCTAGTGCCAGCACCCGCTCCTCCAGCACAAGGACAAAGAAGCAGGGCTGGAATGTGTGAGTCCCATGAGCAGGAGAGGTTTTCCTGGTTGCTGAGTTGGGAGTTTAACATAAACCAGAAGGTCTCATGGCACTGGCTGCATGGGCAGCACTGGCCTGACTCCCACAGCTGGAGATTTCCTGGGGAAAAGTGGGGCCTTCATCCAGCTGCAAAACAGATGGTGGGCTGCCCATGCACCATAATGCAGGCAGAGCAGGGTCTCAGCTGCTCCCCAGCACTGCTCCACCACCGTTCCCTTGAATTTTGAGGCTCACATCCCCAAACAGGGGACAGCAGCCACAGCCCAACAGGTTTCTGCTGGACAGTGTTGCATCCAGCTGAAGGTTTGGGAAAGAGGCAAGGAGGTGGATGTTCCTCCTTGCCCAAAGTCCTTCATGGCTACAGCAACCAGGAAAGTAAACACATGGAAATGCAAGCAATGAGAGGACAGGAAGGGGCACAGGAAGGGGCTTCCCTCCTCATGCTCTAAGCATCCTTGTATCCAACAGTGAGAGGGAATGTGGGCAGTGCTGGGGAGCAGCACAGTCCCCCTGTCCCACAGGAGCATCCCCCACTGCTCTGGCAATGTGCACCCCTGAGCACCCCTATGGACAAACCCAACAGCACCTGCAGGATTAAGGAGCACACTCATTAATGACAGCTCCAAAATTAACAAGCTGGCTCCACCACCCACATCAGCTTCTAAAAAGTCATGTGTGGGTGGAGGGAGGCAACAGGAGCCAGCTACTTTTAAGATCACTGGTGAGCAATCAAGCAGAAAAGTGGCCTGGGGTGTCACACCAGGGGCTGGAAATCTCTAAAATCTCATTTTAATCTTCTCCTTTTCACCTCCAGCAAAGCAGCCATGGCTGTCAGGGGATGAGAGGATGAGCACAGGAATTGTTTATTGGGGAATGCCACCTTCTGCTGACAGTGACCTGGGACGGCAGTACCTTTCCCAGAGACCTTGAGGGTTAATAGGAGTGCCCCGAGCAAAGCCCAGACTTACTGAAGAGCAGTGAGAGTCCATGTCCTCGCTGCCAGCAGCAGGGATGGCTTGGTCATTTGCTCTGAGGGAACCTTCAGGATGCTGCCCCACTGTGCTGCTCACAGAGCCTCCTGGGAGCCTGTTTGGGGGAAATCCAGCCTTTTAGGAAAGCAGAAGAGGTAGCTACTGACCAGAGAAGAGTTTGCAGCCACGGGGCCCAGAGGTTTAGCTCATCCTCCCCTGCATCCCTTCCTGATGGCATCCAGTGCCCGTGCAAGGGGGCAAACCAGAAAGAGTTATTTATGTCTGTATTAGAAATACAACAAGATGCTAAAACCAGCAGCTGTGGTGCAACTCCAGCTTCCAAGCCCCTGAAGGACCACGGAGCTCAATGAAGTTGCGGTAGGTTAATTACTGCCTCGGGTGAGAACTAGGGAGAGTCAGGAATGCTCCTGGTGAGATCCGCGGAAGGAGGGAACTCTCCCAGTCTGACCCCACCCCACAGCCCTGGCCGGAGCAGCTCCATGGGAGAGCATCCCACTGCCAGAGGGATCCCCAGCCCAGAGCATCACCATTCCTGACACACCTCAGCACCGGCAGGACCGTGCCCCTGCCTCACCCCTGACCCTCCTCACTCTGGTTTAACCCCTGTGTGGGGTCACCCTCCCACGCCGGGCCATCCCCGGCAGCCTCCCCTCAGCGGGAATAAAGCTGGCGAGGATGCTCCGTGCCCGGGCTCACGGGAGGCTCCTCGGGGGAGCCCCGTGACGCGGGCGCAGCTCGGCGGGATTAGCGGGCAGACGGACGTGACTGCGAGGCGGTCGCCTGGTGCTAATTAAAGAAGGGATATATTTAGGCACCCGGTTATCCCCCGCGTTTCGCTTATTTTTAGCTCCCAGTCTGCCAGGCTGGGGGTGGCACATGCGGAAGGGCACGGAGGCGAGGCAGGATGGATCCAGCCCAGCACCAAGGAGGTCACAGCCACATGTCCTGACCAACACCGAGCCCCTGGGGGAAAGAAACCTCTGTCCAAACCGGCTGTAAAGGGAGAGAAAGCTTTATTTTTTCCACAGAAAGGCAGGAAAATGGGTTTCAGGGAGCAATAGGAGCATCCCTGCTCAATCCTTGCCCCAGATCCATCCACCCGCACCCCCATATCCAGGAGCTGAAAATGGCTCTTTTTGGAATCACACAGCAAAAAAGCACAGCGGTGCCCAGGGCAGAGGCAGCTCCCTCATTCTCAGAGATCCATCTCTTTGCAGTGGCAGTGGTCTGGCAGCAATGCCACTGGTTCCCATACCTTCTTTCTATGCGATACTGCCCCTCAGCACACCCGGAGTGTGTCCTTGGCACATGGCTGAGCATCCTGCCCACATGGGCCATCAGCAGGTGTCTTAATTACCCTGAAAAGAGTGAAGAAAGAGCAGGAAGGACAGTGCCCAGCATCCTTGCATCCCTCCTGGGCCAGGACAGCCCATTAGTCCCATTCTTTTCCCTCTTTGCTTCCATCCCACAAGTGCTCTGGGGTTTTATAATTGTGGGTTTGGGATTTATTTCCTCTTTCCAGTGTGAAATATTGATCAGGTCTTTGCTGCCCTCCCACCCCCCACCCCACCGCACCTCCTGGCTGCCCAGCTTCCCTCATGGAAGGAGGTGGAGGGTGGGGTGTAGGAGGAAATCAAAGTAATGGGATAATTAATGACCCAGGGAGCTGAAACCCAGCCGAAAGCCAGGCTGCTCTGGCTGGCCTGGAGGAGGCTTCCCAGCAGGGAAGGTTTGGTTTGAGGGTATTTCTGGAGC
The DNA here is from genome assembly GCA_013400435.1 of Pycnonotus jocosus. Taxonomy (NCBI): domain Eukaryota; kingdom Metazoa; phylum Chordata; class Aves; order Passeriformes; family Pycnonotidae; genus Pycnonotus; species Pycnonotus jocosus. The sequence continues at coordinate 71,090 of VWYP01004551.1, forward strand.
TGAACAGCATCCAGGGGCGGCCAAATTGCTTCTTAGGTGGCCAATCAGGTAAAGCCTCTCCCAAAACAGTGAGACTGGGAAGTCTGGATCATAACTCAATAAATCTGAGATGGAAAAAAACCACCCCACTGCAATATCTTTACTTATTGAAATCCTTTGATTCCAGGAGCAGGTGTCCTGCACCCTCCAGCCTGTGGAGAGTGGCCAGGGCCATTTGGGGTTGTGAGCTCCCATCACCTGGGCTGCAGCCTGCCCTGGTTCCCTGCTGCCCATCAGAATTAGGCAGCCCGTTTGAGCAGGTTTACGATAATCATCAAATAACTCATTCATTGACAGCGTGTCAGGCTGAGAAGACTGACTGAGCCCTCGTTTGCTGATTGCTAATTAGCTTAACATTCCTAATCCCTCATTAGTGACTATGAAATAAGCTCTGAAATATGAGGTCAGCCCTAATCAGCGTTTAAAATATAAAGCCCACTGGCACATGATGGAGGCTGGGGAGGGGGTGGCTGCAGGCCAGCCCTGGGTGCTTCCATGGTCACAGGGAATGAGGCTGCACAGGGCAGAGGCAGACAGGAAGAGTTAAACCCTGTGGAGCCATGGATATCTGCACATCCCCCCAGAGCTCAGCCCCTGCGCTCAGTGCCTGACCTGGATCCACACCGGGAACAGGCAGCAATGTGGGGTGCAATGTGAGGGGCCCCAGGTTCCTCTCAAGTGCATCCAACAGTGACTCCAGCTGTTGTTCCATTCTGGGCAGACTGTCTGCAGCATCACAGAATATTCTGAGTTGGAAGGGGTCCACAAGGATCATGAGTCCAGCTGTTAAGTGAATGGCCCCTACAGGGATCAAACCCGTCAGCACCATGCTCTGACCAACAGTGTGGGCCCAAGCACCCATGCAGGATGCTCTGGCTTTCCCCCCAGCTCCCATCTTCAGGATTCCAGGTTAACTGCAGGCAGCCAGGCTGTTGGCACTGGGACTTCTCAGTAGAGTCACCCACACCCTCTGATCCTGGGAGAAGGAGTCCAATCTCAGCATTGGCAAGCAGGCACCCAAGTGTGCTGGGCTGCCATGTCCATGCCATCATTTGGGAGGAAAAAATGGCCCTTGGTTGTTGTAGCTTAATCCTCTGGAAGAATAAAATGTTGTAGACTGAGAATTACTTATTCCTGTCTGGGGAAACTTCTCCAGGAGGGCTGCGGATGTTAAAATAACCCTAATTAAACTCCAGCTAGTGAACCTTAAAAAAGGGAGGAAAATATCTGCGTTTCCATGAAAATGTGATTTGAAAAGCCCTTGCAGCACACCTCTGCTCATCCAGGGCGATGCTCCCACCTCGGGCCCTGTGTTGCTGGAGGTGATGCTGTGGATTTGGGCTGAGGGGCAGGGCCAGCAGAGCCAGGAGCAGGGAGCCTTTGCCATGACAGACAGGCGCGTTATTCCAGCGCCGCAGGAGAGGCTCCGGTGTCCCTGCGGTCCGGGCGTGGGCAGGAACATCTCTCTTTCATGAGCCCACGTCAGCGGCTGCCGGCAGAGACTGCAAATCTCCAGCGGGAGGAGCCTCCCCTCGCCCCTGGTTCCTGCTCCTGTTCCTCCCCGGAGCACGGAGACACGGGATATTCTGAGCATCCTTGGCAGCAGCGAGTGAGGATTAGCCCAACCCCCCCAGACATGAACGTCTCCCCAGCTCTATTTCCAAGGACAGGAATAGCCTTTGAAGGCTTTTACACGTGGAGGGCACACACCTGCAAATGTTAAAAGCAAAGATCTGTTTCTGGAAAGGTTTTGGTTGGTGCGGGATCAAGGCAGCCTAAATAAGTGGGTGAAAAAGGGGCCATGTAGCACCTGGTGCCTCTTGCCCCGGGGCTAATCCAAGCCAACGCCAAGCCCTTTGGATTTTATTGTGCATCCAATTCCTGAACCACTCAGACACAGGTGCAGTTGTGGCCAGTCACATCCTCACCTTGATCAGCCAAGTTTCATGTCTGACAGGTTTCTACCCCTTTTACCCCTTACATGTTTCTACCATCAAGACCCTGCATTAGCAGGGACACAAAATGCTATAAACTTACAGACTCGGTGGAGGATGGTAAATTCTGGGCTTGAGTTTCAGACTGGAAAGCTTTGGCTTAGCCACACACCTGGCCTGTGGAGCAGAAAATCCCAAACAGCCTGGCAGAGTTACTCCTATACCCAGACACTCCACAGGCCATTTTCTGCCCCATCAAGCAGCTGGTTGAGCAGGCAGGTTGGGAGCACAGCCATTCCCAGAGCTATGGGAAACTGAGGGGAGAGCAACCAAGAGACAAACACGAGTTTGGATTTATGTAAAAAAAAAAAAAAAATTATTTATTTTGGAGGAGGATTTGAACATCGACATGCAGGTACAACATGAATAAAAATTATTGCACCGCTATTATGTGGCAATTGTTCAAGTTTCTAAAAACACAGAAATTCCACACTTTCTCTTATCTAGCTAAGTGCTGAGTGACACGGCTTGGCAGAGCCCAGCGCAGGAGGTGCTCTCACAGCCACCTGGATATGGTAATCGAACACAACGTAAACACACACTTCTGTCAAATCTTCTACTAGAAGTACAGAATTATCCTTCACATCCAGTAAGAGAAAACCAGAGAAAGATTTTATCCTCCCCTCTTCGGAAGAAAAGAAAATAAAAGAAAAAAAAAAAGAAAAAAAAGGAAAAAAATACTCCAAATCACACCTTAATGCAAGTGTGGCAAACAAACCCACTGGTCACTCCTACCCCTTCCCCCACAAGCGCTCTTTAGTACAGCAGCAGCCAAAGGCCTCCAACATTCAGACACAGGAGTGGCCAGTACAATGCTAAAGTCTAATATTTACAATAAATATCATCCATTTCTCTTAGTTTGCAACAGTAAGAGACAGAAGGGAAAAATAACACTGAGGCACGGGGCAGGGATGCACCAGCTGGATGCAGGAGCAGAGAGGAGCTGCAGAGGCCGAACCAGCTTAAGACGCTGCCATCCCAACACAGGTGAGGAGCAGGAGACACACCCAAGCTGACAGAAGGGAAGAGGGAAACAAAGCAGGAAAGCAGCACATTTGGATGGTGACATGCACAGCTCATTGACCAAACACACACCTCAAACTCGCAACTTCCACCTTCTGCCTGCCTGACTCAGGATTACCCACAGAGACCAAGGGCTGCACCTGGCCAGGGCTTCCCTTGGGCACCGAGGGTCTGAGCCAGCACTGGGAACACGCTCTTGGCCCTCAGACACAGCTTTTCCAACATCCTCTTCCTTCCCAACACATTCCGCAAGCTTTTATTTGGGAAGGTATTTAAGGAATTCATAGCAGAGCAAGGAGTAAGTCTTGGTGTATCTGCCTGGCTTATTATGAAAATTTAACAGGAAAAGTCCTTTCACCCAAACCTTTTTCTAAAGTGGACCATGTAAATTTGACAGAAGGTGGAACAGGGATGATGGGGGCACCTGGCACACTGAGGCAAACTGCAGGACTGACCAAGAGCAGGGGATACAGAGCTTCACTAGAATGCTTTCCTGGCAATGGTGTTTGGCTTTGGCTTCCAAAAAACCAGGGATTTTTAATTGCACTGACCACTCTCTGTACCATAGCGACAAAAGAGGCAACAAAACACATACCTCACCTTTTCTTTGGCCAACACAGGCAAAAGCAGCAAAAGCTGTGACACAGCAAACTCCTCCTTTTATGCCTAGGAAGGGATAATTCTGCAATTCAGCATGGGAAGCACCGGCTGCAAAGGCAGGGAGTCAGCAGCTCACAGCTGGTACCATCACAGGGTCCCAGCCCTGCCAGCAGGGGCTGAACCAGGTTACCCAGCCTGGCTCACACCCTCACGCTCACCTCCTAGGAGCAGTGGTCAGTTTTCTCCTCAGGTTTTTTAAACACAGAAGGAAAAGGGGGACCTGCCACCCAGGGAACAGCCAGGCTGGACCATGTCCTCACACAACTCCTTAATTTACACAGACACTTCCATCTCATCAAGGTCAGGTGCTCTCAGGAGATCAGCTTGTCAAGGAGGCTTGTCTTTGTAATTACCACAGACTCAGGATGCCAAATCCGTTTTTCACTATTCCGGTCCATGCCATAATATCCTGCGCTGTTTCTCAACAATATTTTAGTAGATCAACCCATCAGGGAGTAAACCAGCCAGACAAGTACCAGATCCTGCCAAGTCTGTTCCTTACTTGCTATTGCTCTAAATCAGCATTGAATGACACTCACCAAGAGCACTTGGTGAGGCTGGAGACACCCAGGACCCTGACAAGGCAGTGGGAATACTGTGGTTTGTAATTGCAAACCAAGTGCATACGAGCAGCCTATGAATTCCAGGAAAAAAGAGCAGAGAGACAGCACAGCAGGCTCTGCTCTCAGTACCACCACAGCTAGGTTTATTAAGGTGTTACCTGGGAATGCTGAGGCTTTGGTTAGTGTAGTAGCAACACCATACATGTTCACACTGACACACAGAGTACACACTCATTTAAACATGTTAAAAAAAAGAAAGCTCAAACCAAACCAAAACTTGGTCCAGAAATGAAATCCAAGCAGCCAAAATCAAGTATATAATGGGGGGAAGCAACTGCTACACAGAAAGAAACAGGGTGAGATTCCAAAGATTTTTGCGAGTTGTGGGTTGTACTGAAATCAGATTGAAAGAGATGGAGAAAATATATTCCTATATAATAAACATATTTGCATTTAGGGGAAGCTAATCGAAACTTCTAGTTCAGAGAAAGCCAAGACAGTGAAGGAAAGCAGCAGTGTGAGGAAATCAGACCAACAGAGATGGGTTTAGCCTGGAATACTGTTGCACAGACATTCTGCTTCTAACAGAGTAAGCCAGTGAGCAGGGCACTATCCCTCGCGGGTGATCCGCAGGGAGATCCACTCAGACAAGACTAGGATACAAGCTGAGCACAATCTGGGACAAATGATGGGAGTGTTCATTGAGAGGAACCTTTAACTGGATGAAGAAAGGGCTTACAGTGCTACAGGGATCACCACTCGACACATTTATTGGTGCATTATTGTTGGTCTAACCCTCAGCAAGGAGCACTGTCACCCAGAGTTGGTCACACTTAAAGCAAAGCGATGGCTAAACCTAGGAGCAAAGAGTAAGTTTTTAATGCAAAGTGACCTCAGCAGTGAAAATGATCTAGCTATCAAAGCTGAAATCTGAAAATATCACATGTGTTTTGAAGTCTGCTTGCAGCTTGACCACAGAACTCGAGGAGCCTGAACTCTTCATGGGTTTGTTTTTAAAACGGGCAGATTCAGAAAACTCAGCAAGTTTCCCAAGCCCCAATTCAGAAATGTTAAGGGACACCTTACAATCCCTACCTATTTAGACTCACCAAGAGAAGGAGAAGCCTCCAAAAAGTCTCTCATTTTTCATTGAGATAACTTTGCATGACACACTGGAGAATACGCAACTACAATTTTTTCTACTTTAAAATCAACCTACAGGCACCCCTTTCCTGGGGTCACTTACTCTTGAGGCAGGGCAAGTTATGAATTGAAGCCAGAGAAAGGAAGATAAAACATCACTAAATTTTTTTTTAAAAGAGGGAAAAGTTGCAATATGTCCCATACAGATAAGTAAAAACAATCCCCGAAAAAGCCAGCTTATGGATTGGAGATTTCTCTTCCTGGTAATTCCATTGAAAAATACTCTTACTTGTTTTAAAGAGAAGACAGGGATCTCTCTCTGTCCAGTCTCTCCAGCCAAGTCCTTTGTCTCCACATCCTCTAAGGACACAAGACTGTGAAGACACATGGTGACAAAGAGGTTTTGCTTGCACCAAAGAGGGTCTGTAGTTTCAGAATAACTTGCAGACAAGAGGGTACGTTCTTATCCTTGTCAAGGGACATCTGATTGTAAAACTGGAGCAAAAACTTGACATTTGTGGATTTCAGTGGAATTTCAAAGAGAATGCTGAAAAGCAGAAATTTAAAAACAAGCCGCCTTTTTTGCACACAGAATTTTTGGGATCTCAAATAAATGCAGAATTAGAGGGAAGAGCACATCAGGCCCTAAACTCAGGCAAAATAAAAGATGCGGAAGAAAAAAAAAAAAAACCCAAAGTGTTTCTTAAGCCCTGCTTTAAAGATACCCTGTTCTAAAGAGACCTCAAACAGCAAGCACTACTGTGTACAAAAATAGAATAGCAAGGATGAAAAAACACAAAAAACAGTATGAAAAAAACCCTCCCAAAAATAGATGTACACAAGTTCTATTTTATATTAGTGTATATTACAAAATTCAAACATGCAGTCTCTATTTTGAATGTAGAAGGCTCCAGTCCATGAGTACCAGCGATGCTGCTATGTTTTCTTTACAGCATCATCATGTGACAGGGGAAAGTCTTGTATTTTTAACTGATTTCCAACCTCTTTGCTTTTTGCTTGTGCCAGAGTCCCTTCTTTACAGGGCCTCGTGCTGCCATCTGGCAGAGGAGAGGCTCTCAGGGCTGCTTGTCCAAGAGCATGAGACAGCTCTTTTGACGGAGTGATTTTGCAGCTACCTACCAACGCCTCAGACGCTTTAGCACTGCAAAAAGGTGCCTCCTTTTTGACCACCACAGGACACGTTGTCTCCTTTTTGTCCCCCATGGGACACGCTGCCTCCCAGGCCTTTGCTGGGTGCAAGGGCTCCGCACAGGACCCGCTCCTCGTGGTCAGACCATCTGTGCTAGAGGGTTTGGCTTTCTCTTGACACTCTCCTACTTGTGGAATTTCCTTCCTTTTTTGTTTCAAATCTCTCTCCTCTTTACAGGAGGCACCCAAGTCCTTTCTCGTTTCCACCTCTCCAGACCCAGACATACTGAGCTTCAAAGGGCCCAGCACGCTCTGGGCCAGGGGCACCAACTGGGACACGGAGAGTGCACGCTCGATGGCACCGGGGATGAGGAGTGGGGGGGGCACGGGTCCTGCTGGGCTCGTTTTGCTGGAGGTTAAAGCACCCTCTGCCTGGGACGAGCTGGGCTGCTGCTTCTCAGGGCTAGGACTTCTTTGGGATGTTTCACTGGTGCTCCCAGGAGACAGAAATGAGGAGCTGTGCTGTTCCACAGGCTGAGGCGTCTCCTTGTGACCCTTCTCACCGCGCTCTGGGGGGCTCACCGCTGCAGGAGTGCTCGTGTTTGCTGTGCACCATGAGGAAAGTGCCAGCAGAGGTTTGGAATCCTGTTTTTTCTGGCTGCTGTCTGTTAGCACAGGCTCTTTCAAGTCAAGTTTACCACAGGAGGCCCCAGAAGAATCACCTTCTTCAAGTTCCAGGAGTTTGATAGACGGGCACTGCATATGTTCTGTGCCATCTACTGGTTTTTGAGTACCTGGAGTTCTCCCAAGGTCTTTGATTGCTTCAGAAGGCCTGTCTTTTGGACCAAAACACTCCAAAGTTTTGTTTTCTGGCAATTTATGCTCCTTTGCAGTTGTTTCTGATTTTAGGGATGGCTTTTCTGAATTAGGTACTTTTTCTGGAGAAGTTCTTGAGGGGAGCTCTGGTAGGGAGGGGTGCACACTGATTTGCAGTGGCTCTGAAACAGGCTTTGCTTGTTGAGTATTTCCCTTCTGCAACTCTTCTGTACCTTTTGGATCTTCAGGTAGAAAGGCATCATCTTCAATACTATCCTTGCTTTCCAGTTTAGATGAAAACTTATTATCCCCATTAAAAGAATCTGAGCCTTGGTCTCCACTGCCACGGGGCTTGTCCAGCCTTCTCCCATCCTGACTATCTTCCGAACCATCATCTGTTTCATCTTCAGAAGAATCTACTTCCCTGATGGCCTCCTGCTTTTGCAGAGACTCCCTCCTCTCCACCCTGTCCTGCCGAATGGCACCCAGCTTCCGTGAGCCCGGCTTCTGCAGCATCCCCTTCTCCGCCAGCCCGAGTTTGCCGCCTGTCGTTTCGTTGGCAGATTCCTGCAAGCTCTGCAGGCTGGGATCCCGCTGTAGCATCTCCTTCTTGAACTCAGAGTGAGAGATATCCAAGCTGTGCTTCCGTGAGGAACCCAGCTTCTTCTCAGAGGAGGACAGAGAGGCAGCCAGCTTCTCGGCCGACTGCACCCTCTTCAGCAAAGGAGACCGAGGGGGCTCGGCACTTTTGGGACGAGAAATCTGTCTCACCAGTGGTGGAGAGGAGTGTAGTTTTACTGGGAAAGACTGGATAATACTGGAGCTGCCAATGGAGTGTCCTGGCAAAGGGGATGGGGAGCGCTGCGGTGACGTGGACTGCGGGGTTGGGGATGGAGTGTGAGCCAGCGGGGACAGAGGGATGTTCCCTGCAGATTTACGCCTTGGAGATCTGTATTGCCTCTGGAGCTTTGGTGCCAGGCCATGCAGAGAGCTGGGTCGGATGTGTCCAGAGCTGGCTGGAGAATTGGGAACGCTGGAACTGGGAGAGCTGCTCTGTGAAGAATTGCCACCAACTTAAAAGGAAAAAAAAAAAAAAAAAGAACAAAGAAAAAATACCAAGAAGATTAATACATATTTGGCCATTAAAACAAGTTACTGAAAATAAGTAAAGACACAATGCCATGTTACTCCAAAGCACAGCAGTAATACTGAAGGCAACATTGCCAGGCTTCTGATGGAAATTCACATCATTAGCACCCAACACCAGAGCACAGTAAGAAACACTCAGCTATGAGAGTACTTTTCTGGAAAAAAATCCCTTTGATCAGACAAACCACATGTTTCACTGCTATTCTCTGGATGCAAATCTCTTTATTCCAGCAGCTGATTCAATTTTCAAATACGACTTTGCCACACTGTTTTGATTCCTTTTCTCTGAACACAGAAAATGTGTCAAACTGCTATGAAAAGATTGCAACTTACAACACACATTTTCATCAAAGTAGAAGGATGCTGTAGTACAGCAAGTGCATTCTTAAAAGGATGTATGGATTTTCATTTTTAAATGAATCAATGAACAAGAACACATCCATCCTTAAGGTAATCAACATCACCACTGTCATTTGCTTCACAAAGAGACCTACTACCTGCTGCTGTGTATTTTATTTCCAAAATTAATCAATCAGCAAAAAGTCTCCTCCAATGCTTTCTTTTCTTGTTTGACTGGGTTTTTTGGCTTAGTTTTGTTTCGTTTCATGTCCCTTTTGTTTACCTGAGTGTACAGACTCTGGAGTGGATCTGTAGCTCTGGGTTGGTGACCGAGGAGACAGGTTGTGAGTTGGAGAGCCAGGCACACTTTCTCCAGACGACAGAGATCTGTTCAGGGATGATAAACTCCGGCTGGTGTGAAGCAGTGATGCTTGTTTAGTGATCTTCCTCAACAGAGAACTCTTCTTCTTACTGGAGAAGAGCATTCAAAAGGTGTTTACAAGCCCAAATGATTTATTTGCTTTTATTAGTATATTTCAGTCAATTTTGTGTCACAGTAAAACAGGGGGAAAAAAAAGGAAGAAAAGAAGAACTAAAAGACATACCTGCTGATATACATTATCTGCAGATGGATTTGACAAGATCTCTCTAAATATCTCTTATATTATCTTGGTTACCCTTTAATTTTAACAGAGAAACATCAAAACAAACCTTTCCTGACCATCCTTTGTTTTGCTCTTCTTGTTCCTACGAGCCATCTTGGATTTGTAGCTGGCTTTTCGAGCTGGACCAACTTTGATGGATGTGTTCTCAAATGGTGTGGTGGAGATGGACACCTTATTTCCGCTCTGTCAGACACAAGACAAAGAGACATTGCTTAAAACATGGTTATTTGAAGCAGATCTGCAGGCAAAGCAGGTAGGCTGCTAGTTTATTGCTGCCTGCCATTTTGTAATCCTTTGTCAAACTCCATTTTTTTCCCCTCAGCATTTCCACCTATCATTTATTAAGGAATTACCGAGAGAGAGCCCTTGTTAGTCAGGCTTTCACAAATGATTAGCTCAGACCCCAGCTGGTAGGTAAAGCTTCCCAGAGCAGGCAGAACACAGTATCTGACCTCTCCCATTGAGATCCCAAATGACTCAATTTAATACTTGTAATACTTGGAAACTTGAACAAAGTGATATTCTGTCACCAATCCTATTCCCAGTGCTCTGACTGATGGCAGATGTGAGCATATCAGGCATCTATCATGATGAATCTGCAACACAGAGCATGGCTTGTCTCACTCATGTTAAAAAAATAATAATCCTGACTGCTCCTCTATTTGCAATCCCAAAGTCTTCTGTCTCTTGGAACAGTCCAGAACTCTGGGTTGCTTTTTTTTCTGTAAACAGATTCTGCTCAGAGAGGTATCAAACAGAAGTCATTTAACTGGATAATTTCAACACCAAAGCTGCTCTGAAATACCACAAGATGCTGTGTGTACACTTGTATTTCAGACAATGCCAATTACGTCCATTTTAAACTAGCTGCTCACGTTTTCCAAAATGTAACAGTGTTGCTCCCTTACCTTCAGAATCAGCTCCACCACCTCGGTGTGCACCAGCCCATGGACCGGCTCCCCATTGACGTGGGTGATCAGATCGCCTTCCCGCAGACCTGCTTCATTCGCCGGACCCCCTTCCTCCACGTGCTGCCAACAACAAGAGGTGACTGGTTTGACAAGGGGAGTGTGCAAGACCACTGGCCCAGATGGGACTCAAAGCCCATTCCTGCCTCAGCTGCTTCAGAGAAGGGTGAAAGAAATCACCCCTGGCACAGCCAAGCACAAAACCCTGCTCTCCTCCATTATTCCCCAGCATCCTGCCAGTCTTATCCCAATCCAAGGCAGCCAGGATGGTTGAGCTGATCAAGAGACCAGCTCTTCCTAAAGCAAAAGGCTTAACATACTTCTAAAAATTTTACAGCACTCAGGAATGTTACCCAGATGCTCTTGATTTCCAGACAAACATTCAGTCTTTTTCAATTTCTTTGCCATCCCAAATCCGGCATCCTTCCATGTACGTGCTGGAACACAAGGTGGCCAACAGACTTTTAAGGAAGTCTCTCCCATGTGTTTATAGTGCCTATATTCCATCTCATCTCAAACAGGGTTTCTTTTTCCACTTTCCATCCTTTATTAACCTATCCAACACCAGACATTTCCCCTATGAACACACTGCCTTTCCCCTGTTCCTGGTCCGGAATGTCAGCCTCCTTCACCATGAGGAGACAGATGTGCAGGAGAATGCACATCTCTCCCTCTAGCCAGGAAAGATTTCAAATTAGTACCTTGGTAAACTCAGCATTGTTCAAGAAAAGCAAGAGTGGGGCAAGGCAAAAATTCAGTTTCAGATTATTTCTCTCAGAATGGGTGTTAAATAAGGACCAAAGCGTGTGAAGTCCATATTATCTAAAGAACATAGAAGTGCAAGGAAAAGAACACATCACCTTTACCCTAACTACATTCTCCCTATCTACACAATCCTAACAACACTGCTTCAGGGAATGGATCATTTCTAGAAGTCATCTACACTAACACAAAAGGAACACAGAGATCAAGTACCAGCAGTAGTGGGAAGGAAGTGATACAGTCATGGAAACCAGACCTTTTAGCACAGCTCACAACAACTAAGCCAAGAGCTAAATCCCATGGCAATCAGCAGAGCAGCAGTGATGCTTTAAGGCTTGTAATCAATTCCAAGCGACTGCTTGGAAAACCCCAACAGACTGAACTGATCAGAAGCAGGTTATAATCACTAACACAAGTCTGAATAAATTAGCTATAATGGGCCCTCATGCAACAACCCCAATAAAGAGAAAGAGGGTATGTACACAGAAACATGCTTTAAAGGATGTGCTGCAGGTGAAGGAAGGTGGATTCATGTAACCAGGGAAGAAAGAAGGAAAGAAAAGTTGCTGTGGTTCTGTGATGAGCTTGAAAACTACTGGAAAACCCAAAGTGCTGTTATTTATTTATTTATTTATAAAGAGTTCCCCCCACCCCAAAAATATAACTTTGGGTGTGATTAAGGAGAGAGAAAACAAGGTGGCAAAACACAATTTCTGAACCCCACAGCCTTGACTAGATGCATTTGCGGCCCCGAGGGTCATCTTTCCAGAGCAGCAGAGACCTACCCAGACCATGTGATGCACAGTGTAGATGTCACTGTCACCCATATAGACGCGAATGGCGCGCAGAGTGAACCCGTATTTCTTGCCAGCCCGATGGATGATGATTGGTGGTTTCAGGTTTGCGATAGCAGGAGAAAAGTCGCGGCTGGGTGAGGAGTCCCTCGAAGATGGGTTGGAGGAGAGAGAATGAGGTGACATTGGACTGGCCAATGGAGAACACGTGTGGTGATCTACAGTGATGACACAAAGGTGGACAAAAGTTAGGAAAACAGGCCTCCAAAAGAGAGAAAAGTCTTGTTAGAGAACAGCTATGAAACTGTATGTTCCAGTGGTCTTAAAGCTGGTGGCCTTCACCAGAGCTGGGTCTGTCTGCAGCTTCAACTAATTCATGCTTTGTAACACAAATAGCAGAGTTTCCAAAATGGTACATTTGGAGGTGTACATTTAGTGCACTGCTCATACAGAATTATGGTTGCATCACAATGTTTTCTACTTCTCTTTCTGGGATTTACAACCCATCACGACCATTTGCTCTGGGTACAATCCTGCAACATCTCATTTCCAGGTTATCACATATTATCCTCCTTCAAAAGATCAGATGCCTCTAGATCTTAGTGCAAGTTACACATTGGTGGTGAGATAAATCCAAATCAGTCAGTATTAACACAAAAGGAATGAGTAGGTGATCAGCCAATAACTACATCTAGGCAGTTTGGGTAGTGTTTTAAATTCACAGGGGCAAAAAATTTAATCCTAAAATATTAGCTACTGCAGGGACTTTGCTACTGAGAAGCAACATCACAAATGTACTTTTGAGTGAGTTTCCCAAATAAACAGCCATGGGCTAGGCTGTCAGATAAACTACCTGACTCTGCTTGCTGGTGCAACAACATCCACTTTTTAAAGTACAAAGCAAATACAGAACTCTCATTTTAAAGTGAAGCTGGTCAACATCATTAAAATAAATCCAAAGAGCAGGAATACTAAATGCAGCTGTGGAAGGCAATCTCTAATCCATTAAGAAACACCTGCTGAATCGCCCAGCACATATTTACCTGGCAGATGAGAGCAGCTCTGGAGAAACCTTTGCTGGGTGATTAAATACACATTTTAGAGGTTTTATGAGGAAGATCGTAGTTCAAAAAGCAACAGATGCCGAAAGGACAAGAAATGTGATGTGCAACACCACAAGGCTGCCAAGTGCAAGTGCATTCCTGCCTCCAGCTCACTGCTGGGAGGAACAGGTGGGCATTGCTCATGGCCCAGCTGCATTCCCTGCTCCCACCTAGGTAGGAACAGGCACAGCCCTGGAAATACAGCATGGTCTTATCCTCTGGAAAGGGATAAAATCCCTGTAGGGAGAAACTCCTGTTTAACCAGTTTGTCACAGCTGAGTATGGCTCTCTAGGAGTTATCACCTGGCACTGGGAATTGTAAAGGTCTGGTTTTGCTTGTAGACAGAGCTGGGCCAAGAAAGAGAACAGTTCAGTGTTGATTTAGTGAGTTACTTACACTGTTCAGTTCTTGAGCACTCAAACTCAAAGAAGTTATCTGGAGTTTCTGAAACTTCCCTGTGCATAAATGCACTGGACACATTTTATTCCCAAACAGTGCTGTAGTTAGCGTGTGACCCCAAAAACCAGCACCTTGAGGGTTAAAATCATTCTGTGTCTCTATACCTCCTTGCTGCACCATTGTCTAGAGTCAAGCTAGAAGTCAATTTGAACAAAACCAGGGGAAGAAGAGGGCCCAGCTGCCATTTGCAGAAGCTGCAGTCAGACCACACACACAACACTCCTGTCTGTGGCACAGCAGTGCTCATCAACCTGCGAGCAGGAAATATTAAACCCATTGTAAAAGTCAGCTCTCTCCCCTTCTGCCAGCCAAGGCATTATTCCAGGAGAGCGAAGGGGGAGGATCTGTCTGCAGACCTTTTGTTTAGTGCCTGCACATTCTGACAATGCCTCACTCAAGGCATTTCTTACCTGAGGGAATCAGGAGAGACAAGGCAGTGGCGGATGCTGATTTAATCACTTTATTGACAGGTCTCGAGGTGCGTTTCTCCCCTGATTCCCCAGAGAGCAACCTGTGTCGTGCCCGCCGCACTGCCAAATCGCTGATGGCTTTTGGAGTGGTAAAGTCTGGGCCTTCATTGCTATTACTGCGAGCTCGTGGATCAGAGAAATCTGCAGCGCTCCCAGCTACAGTTTAAATTAAAACAGATTAGAACCACAGGGAATTCCTAACAGTCTATTCCCCTACAGGCAAAATACATTAAATCAAAGTCATGTTTACATGAAGTCCAAGAGTAAATTTTCCTACGAAGAAACCCTAGGGCTTGAATTTTTATTTACAGAAATGGTGTTATTCCGAACACAGAAAATTAGCAGCTTCTGTTCTGTGGAAAAGCTCGCTAATGAAATCACATTGCTCAGTGGCAGTTCCATGAATCCTAAAGCTGTGGTGCACTTCTGCACACCATTTCAACGGGATCATTCACAGACAAAAACAGCTTTATAGAAAGTGCTGCATTTTTACAACCAGCAAGAACTGTCAATCTTTAAGTTAAAACTGCCCGTAATAGAAGAGCTGGGTTCTACTCAAGCTGCACATAAAAAATCCACTTTAAGAGAATACTAAGGTACTCAAGTCAGGGAAAGTAAAAATATGGATTGCAAAGACAACCTTAATTTGCCCCCTTCTGTGCACCATTGCAATTTAGTCTTGAATTACTTAACCTGCTATAATTATACATAAAATGCAAAGTAATCTTGAAGATCAGACTGGGCATGCAACAACAGCAGATGCTGAGGGTTGAGGGTCCTGTACTCAAGGCCAGTGCCTCAGTCCCCCATGTGATACCTTAAAGGGGCATTGTGAAAATACAGTAATTAGAATTTACAAGGTGCTTAGAAATGAAACTGGTGAGCATCACAGCAATTCCACAAGGGAAATTAATCATTCTGTCTTCAAAAGCAAATTTTAAGCAGCATGCAATAAATAAAGCCTAAGGGCCACATTTTGAACAATGAGGACAGAACAAAACATTGATCATCGTTATTTAAGTGGGCAGCACTGCTCTGCATACTAAGCGAAGCAGGAAGTATCACGAAAATAAAAATTCAAAGCACCAGTCCCACAGTCCTCAGGACCAGATGCTTGTTCAACATTTAAGAGCCACAGAGTTTCAAATCAGGCTCCCAGACAATGAGGAACCTGGATTTGGAGGCTGCATGGGAAAAGGTGCCATATAAATTAGAGGAGTACTCTGAGACAGTGACAGGAATTAAACTCCTTTCAAGCCTCTGACTGGGGACACTGAAGCACTGGTATCCCTGGACTCCATGCACTAGATCAAAGACTGCTCTAATGTATTGAGCTCAGGGGAGCAGGCTGCCCAGGAGAACTTCATTTTTGCCAATCTCACATTGCCGATATTTGAATTAGCAATGGAAGGCCATTTTTTAATAGCATGTTTCTAGGCTCTTAGCATGAAATTGAGAATCCAAGGTTTTGCTTATGGCACCTCTGCCAAGCCAAGCATGAGGCAGCTTCCTTCCTTCCTTCACTCTTGCACCTCTTCTTTACATGATGGCATCATTGGGCCTCTTCAGGGAGCATGGACAAAAAAGGGGAATGGGACAATTTTGAAGGAATTTCACAGACTGAATTGCAGAAGAGGAATAATAAGATGTAGGAATCTTTGGCTTTACTCTGGAGGTAAATTTCTTCTAGGGCATTTCCACCTTCTGCTATCAGACCCCCATCACATCCGCCCAGTGCCCTCCACCTTGTCCATTCTTGCTGCCATTCTGACTACTTCCTCAGTATCCCTTTCCTCTCCATTCTCAGTGCATCACAATTGCTCTGCCTGCTTGGTCCCAGTTTCTCCCAGTAACTTGTTCCTTATTTTCTTACCCAATTAGTCCCTGTTATTCAACCCTACAATCTAGTCCTTCCCCTAATTATGCTTTCTTTCTCAAATTTTCTTTTGCCAACCTTCATTTCAACTTCCCCTCTTTCTTCCATTGTTCCAAACTTCCTTTTTATTCCCCTCCTTACTACTTCCCAGCAGTTCCCAGCTCTGGCCTCCTCTGTTCTCAGGAACAGGCAGCTTCACTCCCTTGTCTTCCCAATGCCCTGAAAGGGGCAGGAGCTGGGAACACTCCAGCACTCAGAGCTCAGTCCTGCACTGCAGCAGCCCAGGGCACCCCCATAGGAAGGTTCAGCTCAACCCACAGCTGGAGAAAAACGCCAGGACGGCCAAAGTTGCTGAGAAATCAAGCAGTGACTTCTAAGAGCCACTCTACTAAATTTAAGCTGCAGTTTTCTAAGACTGTAAACTGGATGAATTTTGGCATATTTGGCTGTTAAAATAAGTACCATGCCCCTGACACAAGCCCTACTTTCCCCAGCATAATCCAAGTTTCTCCAAACTCTTGGGATGAGCAAAACCACAGGAAACAGGGATCTGTTGGTGTGGTTGACACCCACGTTCTCCAGCTCCAACTCAGCAGTGATCTGTTCTCATTAATGCTTAAATTAATGCTGTCTCAGGTAGGCACCCAGTGGTTGCAAGTAGGCACAGATCATATAAATCTCAACCATGAGAAGACCTAAATCAATTTGAAGCGACAGGACTGAAATTTAAGATGCAGCTTTTGAGGCAATGAAACCGCTGGCATTATTTCAAAGGCAAGCACATCCACAAAACCACACTAAAATCTCTACTTAGCATGAGGCAGTGACATCCCCTAACACCCAGAGCCAGTTTGACAGAGTTAACCTCTGCAAGGTGACACAGGGGACCGGGACACCCCACACCACGCACGTACCTGTCAGCGTTGAGGCGCTGCCGGCGGTGGCCGTGGACGGGGTGGTGGCTCCAGCATCCCCTTCCAGCTGCAGCTCGTGCTCCACAGGCTGCTCTGGAATGGGCACGGGCAGCCCTTCCCGTGCCTGCACCGTGGACAGGAGCATCCCCTCGGACTGGGGCCGTTTGAGGGCGGCCCCCTCGTCCTCGGCGGAGATGGCGAAGCGCGGCATGTCCAGGAGCCCCGAGCAGCGGCGCCGCACCGTCAGCGGCGGGCTGGAGTCGCTCTCCGTGTGCGAGGACTCGGACATGGACAGGCGCTTGCGCAGGCTGAGGGCAGAACCGAGACGGGGCCCGGGTGAGTCGGGGTGGGAGGAACGTGCAAGGGTGAAAACAGGGCACAGACCCAACTCATACACATGCCTGAAGCCAATTTAAGGTGGAATTGGGTGGCCACACTACAACACTGGGAGTTAAAACAACAAAAGCTTGGGGCATCACCTGAGTTTAGAATTCCAGTTGTTAAGCTTCTAGGAAAGGAAGGGATAAACCTGAAGAATCACAGAATCATTAGGTTGGAAGAGACCTCCAGGATCATCAAGTCCAACCCAACTCTTAACCTCAACTAAACCATGGCACCAAGTGCCACATCTGGTCTTTTCTTAAACACATCCAGAGATGGTGCATCCACCACGTCCCCAGGCAGACCATTCCAATACTCATTTTTTTACCCTTTCTGTAAAAAACTTCTTCCTAATATCTAGCCTATATTTCCCTTGCTTAAGACTGTGTCTTCTCATTCTGTCAGTTGCTGTCTGGAGAAAGACACCAACCCCAACTGGCTACAGCCACCTTTCAGGGAGTTGCAGAGAGTGGTAAGGTCACCCCTGAGTCTCCTTTTCTCCAGGCTAAACAATCCCAGCTCTCTCAGTCATTCCTCACAGGGTTTGTGTTCCCAGCCCCTCACCAGCCTCATTGCCTCCTCTGGACGCGCTCGAGCATCTCATTGTCCCCTAAACTGAGGGTCCCAGAACTGGACACAGCACTTGAGGTGTGCCCTCACCAGTGCCTCACCAATACAGTACAATGAACATGATATTAAATATTATTTTTTTTAAAAAATCACTATTTCAGGATGCAAATCATCCTCTATGTTCCTTTTGGAATTCATTGAATTTTTCTTTCAAAGTTGCTCTAAATTAGCAGCCAGGAAGGCCTAATGCAAAATGGAGTGCACCTCAGTGATGAGTGCAATCTGTAAAACTTTTTTAAGGGAGTCATACAGACTAGGTCAGAGCCATATTTTATGTTCTTTCTAATGCCAAACATTACTGTAAAAGTTTTACAGGGGTTGCACAAAATGAGAGCCACCCCTTTTATAAGGTAAGTTTTCAGTAATGCCAGAAACATGGCAAGTATCCAAATTCTGGGTATTCATATATTTTAGTGACTTTTTTATTAGAGCACAAGATTTTTTGGCATATTCTGAACTTTTGAAACCTTGAACTTTCCTAACAATTTCTCTACTTTGTAACAAAAGGTCAAAGTCTGGCAACACCAGAATTTGCATTAATTTAAGAAAAAAACCTGATGTGGGTACATCTTTGACGTAACATAAGAAATCTGCCCTTAAGGTCAGAATACCTTTAAATTCATTAAAAGTACTTGCTATAAATTTAGAAAATTTTAGAAGATTTCTAGTTACTACTTAACTAGATACATTTAAGGGTACTATAGCTTCTACACATTCACTTTTAGCTGCTCAATCAAGGCTTCTCCTGTGGAATTACAACACACGAAGCTCTCCTCACCTAACACTGGTCATAGAAAGTTTGGGCTGGTCTTTGTTAGGTGCTGTGGGAAAAGGGAAAACTCAGCTGCACAGGACTCACATTTCAGGAGACCCAATGACCCAGCTGCGGTCACGGCTCTTCAGGCCCCCCAGGCTGTCGAGCCGATCGTCCTTCTCCTCACTCAGGCTCCGCTTGGTTGGTGGTGGAGTCTTCCTCTCCTCGTGGATGGAAAGTCTTTCCATGCTGCTGTACACCTGCATGTGCAGCAAAAGATCCTTCTGTGCAGGGAAAACCAACCCACGGGGCCTTTTCTGAGCAAGGGGGGAAATCTCCTCTTGAAATTTCCCCCCTGAAAGCGTGAACTTGGTAATGATCTTTGACCAAATAACACAGTGCAGGTGTGACATGCTCAAGGCATGCCAGTGAGGAAAGGAAAAAGGCCAGCTCCAGAAACACTAAAATGCTTTTCTACAACAATGTCTCTCCTTTGAAAACACAACAGAAATACTGACAAAATTTGTGAAATTACTTTGATTTTTGGTTTTAACAATTCTTAAATCTAAGAGGAGCTAATATTAAAGACAGCTGCACAACTCTTGAGGGCTGGCATCTGGATCTTGAAATCTTACTACACAAATTCACTTCAGTGATAGGCATCATGCTCGTGACCCCATTTCATTATCATCAGTCTATCAGCATTGCCCCAAGCTTATTTCAGAACAAAAAAGTCCTGCCCTCCTCAAGGAATCTACTATAATGCTGACAGCTTAATGAAAGTGCCTTTCTTGGTTTTACAGCCGTCTTTAAATAATTAAATGATTAAGCAAAAAAATCCATCCTTTTAAAACTACACTTGACTGTGGACCTAATTTACATAAGAAGAGATTAATGAAAATAATGTTATTAAAAATTCAGAGCATCAACAAGATAACTATTAATAAATCATATGGCTGAATTGTCAGACAAGAATTTCAAAATATAATGAGCCTTTTATGCCTCCCACATTACAAATGCTGTATAATTTTCCAGGTCTTAAAATAAATTCATTAAAAGTGAACTTTCTCTCTTTGTGGCAAAAACATTGAACCCTAAAGAAAAGCTTCAGTCTCACAAATGAGTAATCCTCATGGTGAGAAAAGGCAGAGAAAAGAAACTCTTACATACTCATGAGAACTTTTTCAAAACACCAACTAATCCTCAGGTCCAATTTTAAACATACTTTTAGTGATGCAAATCAGGAGCAACTCCATAAAATTAAGAGTAACTGTTATTTAAACCATTGTAGCCTGGTTGAGGAAAAAGAACAAACTAGTCCTTAAAACTGACTTCAGCAGTGGAAAACTGGAGGAAGTGTTGTGAAAAACCAAAATACCTTTCAGAGGTCCTAAGTAAAATTCCTACTCCCATCTCACTAAGAGGGAAATACAATTCATAAAGTGGCTGCCTCAAAACAGCGTTTCTTCTCCCTTCTGCCCCTCCCAAACATATTATATTTAATCAGAAAGACCAATGTAGTCCTTTCCTTCTAGTTATGTATTTGAAAACATCAGAGGTTTTTATGTTTTGTAGAACTCAGGTCATTCTTGCTGCTTTCCTCTGGACTCCCTTTTACTGGTCCATGTTAACTTTCAAGAACATTGCCCAGTACAGACCAGAATATCCCAGCAATGGCTTTCCCACTGGTAAGCCTAGTATGGAAAATTATTGCTCCAATAATTTGGCACATCTAACTCATGAAGGACTATGTGCAGAGACTCTTCTCTTTGAAATTGTCACCTTGCCTTTTGCTCCTCAAGCTGTATTTGAGACAATGAGTGAAGTAAACTTCACTGATGATCTCACACCTTTGATTTTAGACCTTTATTCCAAATGTCAGAATCCATTTTCATCCCAAAACCATCCTGTCACCTATGGAAGGTCCTTTCAGAATGACACTGCTCAAAGCAATTAAGTTTTGGATACTGCCGATGCCAGCATCCAGGTCATTGGTAAAAACATCAAACTGAATCAGATGCAGAAGAGACCTACACAGTGCCCTGCATATTGGTGAAACGTTAAGAAACATAAAATGTCATTCTCCAATTATTCTGGTACTCACCTTCTAACAGGCCACAAACTACCACAGAATAAACAACTCATGCAATGTTTTCTTTCTTCAGTGAATACTACACACCACAAGATCCCACAGAGCATCCACATGATTAAAATCTGCCCCATATGAACCAAAGAAACCATGTTCCTCTCTAGATTGTTTCAACAAGTTAGCACATCCCTACCTTGCTGAACCTGGGTGAACATGAGGAAAACTGCCGGATTTCCACATGATCATCATCATTAGTGTCCTCCTCTTCTTCTGAATCCAGGTGCTGGTACCGCTCTGAACGGGCTGGGAACAAGGCATGGCACTTGCATCAGTGTGGGGAGTGTTGGTAACTCACACCTCAAGCATTGCTACTGGTCTGCTTAAAGAACTTTGAATGTTTATACACCATGCAGGGTATTTCCATTAATACTGAAACATACCCAGTCAGTTTTTGCTCATCCCGTGCAATTGCCAGTGAAGAGTATCTCCTTGGCACTGAATTTATCTTATCCTGTCAGCTGTATTCCATCCTGGAAGCAGCTGATACTCAAAAGGTGTCTAATCCTGCAGACCCCTCATGGTAGGGATATTTCTTCCCTACAGCAAACAATCATGTGGAGGGAAACATGGAAACAATTCACCGTCTGACTTTCCAATAAACAGTTTTTGGATTGTACAAAGTCTGTCCTGCATACATACATACGTGCCTACTTAAAAAATAAAAATATTTACCCCAAAAGAAAATCTCCTCTTCTCCCTCCTGCAACTAGGAAAAGGATTAGATTTTGTGAAAGAAAATGGGCAAGCAGCCAATATGCAAAGCTATTTTTAATGCAAAAACGTCTTCCAAAGAGATTTCGTGCTTTGAGATTTGCAGCACTGGATTTCTAAGCCAGCCACACTGGATTTTGTGGGGTGGGCATTAATAAGTTTGGCTACAGAAAGCTGATAACTACACTGAGCCAAATCTGCTGCACCACATCAGCCAGAAAGCTACTTTTATAATTTCTAACATTTTCTGCATTAGGGTTTATAACAGCAACGCCAGCTCCTATCGGTGTCTATGTGAGATATTTCCTGATGTGAGAATTCCAGCCTTTACAAAGGGCTCACAACAAGGTCACCCTGATATCCAGTGTGCCTGGGCACATGGGGAGTTTCCCATTATTCTGGCTTGACAGCCCCAGTGGTTTTGCTTTTATCCACTATGATCCACTCGTGGCTGCTGCACTGGGCCTCTGCCAGTCACTGACCCAACTCAGTGACCAAAGTTTCCACATCCTGCAGGTCCAGTCAGTCATGAGAACACCCCACCACATCAGTTTCTCCATGGATGTTGTACCAGTACAACCTCAACATATGTAGAAACCCCACTTCTCCCCTCTCTGCACAGCTTGACTCCAACTGCTCTCTGCAGCAACCACACAGTTCATCTCTCTCTCCCAATCCTACCTCTCCAAAGAAGCCCCAGCCTAAAAGCCCCTTCCCCAAACTGGAAGAGCACTAAATGGAATCACTGCTTGTGCAGTGTGAGAGCCAAGGGGCTGGAGGCAGCTGCTCCCTCCCTCCTTTCATTCTCAGCAAAGCACAGGAGCAGAGCAAAAATGTGCTTCACACAGATTCAGCCAGTCCCACGGCCCCAAGATGGGAGAGATCCCATTGATGTAGAGCAGAAAATTCCACATCTCAGGGAACTGACACAGCCAGTATCCCATTCTGCAGCTGGAGAGGGGGAAAGACCTCACCCTGACCAAGCCCTTTCCACCTGCTCAGCTCCCCGAGTCACATGAGAGAAGTTAGGGAGCAGAGGCTCTGGGAACAGAGATCTCTCCATCCCTCTCCCTCTCCATCCTCCCTTCTCTCCCAAGAGCATTGACTCTGTCTGATGCTTATCTTGAAATACCAGCAATCTTACATAGCACTGATACCATGGCAGTTCCCAGACATTTATACACACCACACAGACACTTCATATCTTATTAGAGTTACTAATACTAAAATAAAGTGATACACTTGCAGCATTAAAAATAATAATAATTAAAAAATCATTCAAATTACTTTAAATCTCTTAAGAATTTTCCCCACATACTTCTCTTCAATGTCTAGGGTCTGTTTTGGGTTTTTTAAAATACATTTATTGGCTGAAAACAGTCACTAGGGAAAGATCATATTGCTCAAAAACTCAAGGAATTTGATTTACCAAATGCTTTGGAAGAAGTTTAATGAACCCAGCGTGACAATGGCAGCACCTCTCACTGCAGGCCCATGGTTGGCAGGACCACAGGCACCAGTGAAAGGCCAATTGACTCCAGCAGGAACATTTTTTTCATTTAAAATTAATTTGCCTTCAAAGAAACCTTACTTGGCATTCAACAGAAACTTTTTAAAGCAATTTCCATCAAGTGTTTTATTAAATTTCTAAAATGACTTATCTCTAACAATTTCAGAAATGAAATATGCACATGAAATATGATGCTGTTTAGGCCAAATCTTGAGTCTTACTGTCAAAATAGCTTGTGTCATCCTCAGATTCCAACTGTGGGATGAATTCAGCTTTCTGACGGAGTAATCCATTCCAGTCCAAATCTTTAAAGAACCGATGCTGCTTCACTTCAAAGGCACTACCTGAAATAAGCACCTTTTGTTGCAGAGTATTTCTTTCAGCATTTGCATAACATGAAAAACAAACCCTAAAAAATATCAAGAGCCTAAGAGAATGTACTCGAGTACTTTTAAGTCACACATTTTCTAGGAATTTTGAGAAACAACTTATCCTTTCACCAGAGTGGTCATGCAGGATAAAACCTGAACAAGATTTCCTCCTTCCCACCTCCTCTTCTTGTTTAGCAACAACACAGATGCTGGAAGACAGCATCGTCTGTTGCATTCCACGGTGAGTTGCAAGATTAAGAACTAACACCCTAATTTAAAATTTTCAAACTCTAAACACCATCTTGTTCATTACTGAATAAAGAGAGCAAACTCTGAGAGGCACTTAGAATGTGAGTGACATCTCACAACTCCACTGTTGTGAATAAACTCATTCATGTGCCTAGAATAAGACAGGGCTCACCTATCTTCCTGAATTAGTATCCATTGTTATTAAGCTCAGAAGCTTGGGTACCCAGAAGGAAAAAGTAAAGACTGTCTACCACTTTATGCATTTTTTTCAAATGAAATTAATATTCATAGCAGGTGCTACTGCCTTTTTAGAAAAGAAAAGAGCAGAGGAAAAGAGATAAAAGGTTTGCTGAGTGCCAGTGGCACTTCAATGTGCCAAGTGAAAC
Organism: Pycnonotus jocosus; assembly: GCA_013400435.1. Classification (NCBI taxonomy): domain Eukaryota; kingdom Metazoa; phylum Chordata; class Aves; order Passeriformes; family Pycnonotidae; genus Pycnonotus; species Pycnonotus jocosus. The sequence goes on from VWYP01004551.1 coordinate 95,118, forward strand.
AGCAGTCTCAGCACTACAGGTATACAAGAAATAAAAAATCAGTCCATCAACTCATTTTATAAGGCTAGAAACTCTACATCTTTTCCATGACAGCAACATCTTTCAAGTACATGGATTTTAAGTAGAGGAGAACATGTGAAAACCATCTGATATCATTATTAATTCATGATCTATTCATCACCCTTGTGTGCACATGTGCTAAGTCTGCTGAATACATGCGCCTTTTGGAACTGTTATATATTTAAGCTTTTTTTTTTTTATGCTTAAAGTGTAGTTTTGAAATGAAAATCCCAAATTAAATTAAACTAATCAAATCAATCAAAGATGATCTGTCATGTGAAGCCACAGTGTTGCACAAATTACTTTAAAACAAGAGTGTAGCTAGAGATTATTTACGATTATTTACTATGAGGAAATGAGAAGCGTTGGCTTGTAAAACTTTAAACCTGACATTATAATACAGAAAGACTGACATACGTATCAGACTTTGCCAAAAAGATTATCAGACTTTGCTGTATGTTTGGAGAATTCTACACTACAGGCCTCTAGGAATGGGAAAGTTTTCATTTATTTTATTACACCCAGGAATTCAAAGAGAACTTTAAAGAAATCTGATTATACACTGCTCAAATGGAGACACAACCCTTAAGCCTCTAATGGAACAGCACAAATCAGCAAAGTTATGTTGCCAAGCTGACAGTGCCCCTTTCCTGTTTCCCATACAATAATATCTGCCTGGCTTATGGACATTTGACACTGATTCCCACAGCTCCACCACACTGAATCCAGTACAAACTGCTCCCCAGCTCTGAGCATTCCTCAACACGAGTGGGTGTGCCTCACTGGCTAGGTAGCTTCATCCCCTGCTTCTGGACAGTGTTTTCCTGTGCACAAGGTTCTTACCTGTTCCCATTCTTTCCAGAGGATTTTGGCGGAGAAGCTTAGAAATGAGGTCCTGGGCATCTGGTGGCAGTGCATCATCTCCTTCTGGCCAGGCAATTTCATCTGGGGACAAAAAGAGACTTGACATTTTCTACCAGCTTCCCAACTAATTTGAATAACCATTCACACTCCTATACCTCAAAGTGCAGCGTTGAGAACTGCCCCAGAAGCGTAAATACCTTGAATTCAGCAGCTTAATATAATTCAAGCATTGACATTTTTCAACATGCATAAAATTCAGCATCAGCTAAAGCTGCTGTCAATCCAAGCAGTGCTTCTGGAGACCAAAAAAAAAGGCTTTAAGGACTCTATTAATAAAGTATGAAATGGGACTTCCATGACAATCCATAAACAAAGACAGTGACAATAGTGTGGCTGTATCTCCTGCCTGCACATTCCACAGTCGTTATACTTGGAACAGAGAGAACAATTCACAGGTAACCATTTCATGCATCATATTTAGTGCTTTGCTGAAATTTGCTTTTTACAAAGGACATTTGCCAAGTGTGTTAAAAATTTACTGCTTCAGAAAGCATTCCCAATAGGAAATGATTTCACTGGCATAATCACTGAGTGAACACAAAGCAATTTTCTGCCCAACTCCAAGCATGAGACAGGTTTAAAAGGTCACAAGATGTGAAGGTATTGAGTACAACAACTTCAATGTATTGTGCTCAGAATTTCATTTCATTTCACTTATACAAAATTATTAATTGACTAGCATTTGGACCTACAAAAACAATAACCAAAATCAGCCTGAATTAGACCAGTTGGTGGCTCCCGTTTCATATTCTTCATCATTTAGGTTAAAAGACAGAACAGAATATTTTTGAGAAATATTTTTCCTCAATCCCACAAGGATTTGTATGACTCCCACACCATGACAGAATTACATAGGAAGATGTTAAGCAACTCAACAAGTTTTCATAGCTGAAATCAGACAGAAGCTGCTTTGACACAGAAACTTAGAAATACTAAAATTAAACCCCATTATTTTATACCTAGTCCTTCCTGACTAAACTGTGGATCCTCAATATTTTCAAAGCTCATTTTAAAACCTCTTCCTGAGCAGAAACTTACCACTGATCACTTGTCCAAACAGCTCTTCAGGTGTGTCCCCAAAGAAAGGGACGCAGCCAACCAGGAACTCATAGAGGATAACTCCCATGGCCCACCAATCCACAGGCTTCCCATAGCCCTGGCGCAGGATCACCTCTGGAGCAATGTACTCTGGAGTCCCACAGACCTCAAGAGAAACATGCAAGAAAGCAATACATTTACAAATTGCCAAATCTGTGTCAAAGCTTATTTTGTCTTTTTTTTCTCTCTCTTTCTTTCCCCCCCTCAGAGCTTTAAAAGGAAGTTATTAATGTTTTGCCACTAACCACTTCATGCTGTGAACTACTTCCATGGAGCAAGAGCCTATATTTGAACACATTACCTGCACAGAAACAACATCACATGAAATTAAATGTTCCTAGTGTGGACATGTCTGCTAAGTAGTTCTTTGGTGCATGCACAGGAAAGCATATGGGAAAAAATGCATATTCTGTGTGTGTGTTTAGGTCTGACAGCTTGATGGATGTCTGCTGGCACAGCCACAGCTACCAGGAACTGAGTTTTGACAAACCTCTCACATCTCTGCGCTAACAGAATTTAGTTTCACAGATGCAGAATTAGCAGCACAGCATGATTACACACTTCAGCCTTAATCTTGTGAGGTACAGCTGGCATGGACAATGGCTAAGGAAATTACTTTGGAAGCTCTAAGTTGCCTGGGGCTTAGAAACAGCAACAACAATAATAAAATAGTTGTAAAAAATATAACACTGTAAAGCACAAGAATATGATCTAATGACCTAGGAGAGTTGTGCTAGAAAAAGCATCCTTACTCAGTAGCAAAGAAAGACAGCACCACAGGATGATTATGAATCAACACTTGGCACAATTAAAAATTCAGCTGAAAATTTTGCCATGATCCTAGGTACTTTCAGAAGAGAGAAGCATTTTTTAATCCCATTATACAAGGCATTGGTGAGCCTGCATCCAGAACAGTTCTTTCAACTACACCCAGAAAATATCAGCTCAAACAGAAAGAGTTACATGGAAGAGCTATTCATTCATCAAAGGAAAATCTATCTTGTTAGCTACAAGAACTTAGCTGGTTAAGCCTAGCAAAATGAAGGCTAAGGAGAAAAATTACCCTTAGTAAATATCATGGGGATAAAAATCAATGTTTAAGCTGTTAGACAAAATTACAAGAATCATATAGAAACTTGCCATGAACTTTCTAAGCACCAGAAGGGGGAGATCGTGGAACAACCTTCCAGCAAAATCCCTGTTACAACCCTAAACCAACTTCTGTTTACACCTGCACTGCTGTCTGGGCCACCTTTGCAGTATCCTAAACTAAGAGCTGAAGTGCACAACTCCAAAACAGAAAGCTGAAACAACAAACAATGTCAATTTATGTACAAACATGAGAATGGACTTGTATTTTTTCCTCTTATTTTAGAGTGCACAGCACAGCATCAAGGCAGAGAAGGAGTACTACAAACTCTGATTCTATCCCAAGACAGAATCCTGCATCCCACATCAACAGACAAGATTTTTCAGCTTACCTGCTTATCCAGGAATTCCCTGGTATCCTTCTCAATGTGGCCCTCATAAAGATTAGTTGTAAGACTCATTAACCCAATTTTGGACAGCCCAAAGTCTGTTAGTTTAATATGACCCATTGAAGTTATCAGGAGACTAAAAGAAAGAGAAGTAAAATGACGCAACATTAATTTAATTGTTTCCCAAAAGCAATTTAAAACAAAAAGAACACAAGATAATGCGAAGGACGATCTCGGTGTTACATCCCCATTAAACACTTGGAAAAAACCTCCAATGCAGTCAAATATCACCAAGCAGACAAGACAACTAGGAGTGAGACTACCTTCTGCCAAAACACCATCAATGTAGCAACAGCTTTGGGATAATACCTGAAGACATTCTTCCCATCTTTCCCAGTGCCTATCTGCTTCTACATCGGTAGCAAGAGATTCCATGAAACCTCCTACACATCAGATGCTGCTGAAGATCAGTGCTGTCTCCAGCCCCCATGTCCTGTTACCCACAGAGAAAGCCCCTGAAGGACTGGCTCTCTTCCCCTTGAGGGGACAAAGACTTACTTATCAGGTTTTAGGTCACGGTGAACGATCCCATAATTGTGTAAATACTCCAGTGCCAGAACAGTCTCAGCAAAATACATCCTCGCCATATCAACGGGTAGGGCACCAATGTTCTTGAGAAGTGTAGCACAGTCACCTCCTAGAAAGAAAATATTTGCACATACGGCACGTTGAAATGGCAACTATCACTAAGAAAGAACAGCTATGGGTCTGCAATACCAGATTTGATTGAGTTTTCTAAAGGCTGTCTCTCATAACCCTGCTAGGAGGAATTCTAAAGATCTCTCTATACTCTGTCTTGAACTTAAAACAAATACTAAAATCATAGGAAAATTGAGATCCATATATGTTGGGCAGGCTTGGACAGAAATTGTACAGATGCCATTTGCAAACTGCAGGAAGCCTTGAAGAAAATAAGTCTGTGGACTCCTGATTGAAGCTTCCTTGGGAACACTGGCCACACATTTCAGTCGACCTTCATTCTACTTGCAAAGAGGAATTAATATTAAAATTTCCTATTGTCAATACATCTGATTTCATTCCACTAATTTAGCTGAAAGAGCACTGATACAATAACTATAATCTTATTTCTCAAACATTCAGTCAAGCAAGCCAGGCATAAGAAATTAATCCTATCCACCAGTGGATATTGCTTGTAACAAGATACACTGATAAAGTAAAATCAAATTATATTTCAAAGAATAAGCAAACCAAACAATGAAAAAAAAACCCCAACCCCAGCATAAAATGGCACTTTATTTTTAAAAAGGCTGCTAAAGAACAAAGACTTATGTTTCTTAAGTCTCTCTCTCAGTGGAATGTCAACCAAATGTGCTACGGATCCAGCCACGCCATCCTACAAGAGAGAGGGAGGGTTTCCTTTCCAAAGAAGGCTGGAAAGTTCATGCTGACTCCTGACCTCAGCAGTGAGGCTCAGCTTCACTGGAAACATGTTGTATCAGTCCCAGGGATCCACAGCCCACAGCCATCCCGACTGAGGCCCCTTTGGAGGCGTGGATACCGACAGCCATACCTTCCACGTACTCCATAACCATGCACAGGTGCCGCTTGGTCTCGAAGGAGCAGAACATGCTGACCACAAAGGGGTTCTCAGCAAACGTCAGGATATCCCTCTCCACAAAGGCCTGCTGGATCTGGTTCCTCAGGATCAGGTTCTGTTTGTTGATCTTCTTCATGGCAAAGCGCTGGCGGGTGGTCTTGTGCCGCACCAGATACACCGCTCTGCAAAACCACACACCGAGAGGAAACAGTTCCATTCTCAGTTCAAACTGGTTTGTTGTGGGTTTATGTTTACAGTTCTTTCTGGTTTTGTTGGGGTTTTTTAAACAGTGATGCTACTGTTTTGAATGGATCCTGACAGACTTATCCATGACTCCATAAAATCCCATTTCAGTGGCAAGCTACCCTAGAAAAGAAGGAACCCCATGATGCTTCCTTCCCAAAGCTCCTCTGCCTTCTTGAATAAAGCAGCATTTTTGCTGATGTGACAAACAAGGAGATATCTCAAACATGCATGTCACAGATTTCCATAAGCACCATGGCAGAGCAGCACGTATTTTTCAACACTACAGTGACCACTTTGCTTAAAAAATTGTCCAAAATCTGTGGAATCAGCATGAGTTCTTTCCAAGCTCCACAAAATTAATTTGATGCAGCACTGTCACCAGGGATTTCCTTCAGTAAAGTATCTCTTACACTTCTATCATTTGCAGATCATTAGATTCCTGCACATTAATAATACAGTTTGCAAATAAAATTTTCATCCAGTCTGCCTGCCTTATTGAATCAGTACTTGTTTCCTTTTCTCTGGAGTACATTACATTTAACGTGGTATTGTGTCTCACCAACCACTGACTATAAAACAAACCCAGGATAAAGATGTGACTAACAGCAAAACTACCACTTGTCTCTCCCCTTTTTACAAAGTTACATGGGGCTTGTGCAGAAATATGACTGGAGAGATTTAAAATATTTTTGTCTCATAATATGACTCTTCAATGTGCTTCATTGTGCCTTCAGTCACTAAAACCCATGCTTACACTTTCTCCACATATAATTTTTAAAAAGTGAGTTATTGTTAACTAAGCACCCACTTCCACAAAACACTCAAGCACATGCTCAGGTTTTGTTGTTATGACCTACTCAGTATCACTGCTTTTCACTAACAGCCTAATGACCTCACTGGTAAGGATTTATGAACTGTAAAGAGTCAGGAACTGCCCTTTAAAATTCTGGGTAGGTTTGTATGTGCAGTTAAAATTGTAACTGACTGAATTCATACTTGATTCTTCAATGGATAATAAAATCTAATAGCCTTTCTCATGTATTACTCCTCACAGTAGACTTACCCCAGTGTAATTCTAGCACTTCTTTTAGCATTTTGAGTGCTCACAAACAGCCAAATATGTTACACATACAATGTGAATAAATGAAATAAATGGCATCTCCCAGTAGAATGCAGAAGATACAGAAAGTGTGGAACCTCTGTAAGACCCAAGTGAAATTACTTTATGCTTTGGACCCAACAAAACCCAGACATTTGCCAAAGCCTTGCTATAGCCCTTTGCTGGGCAGGACAATAATAGCATTTTCTTCAAATTCAAAGTCTAAAAGTCTTACCCATAAGCACCATTACTGATCAGTTTAATAGTTTCAAACTCTTCTTCAGACGGAGTTTTCTTCGATTGGACAGAGGCCCCACGGCTCTGAGGAAAAACAACAAGAAAATGGAAATCAGGAGCAGGAATGACTTAATTTTATATGGGGCATTTTTGTCTTTTTCTTCTTTAAGCACCCATTAACTCAGACTCGATCCATTTCTGAATTTCTGGAGTCCTCAGCTTTAGGACAATTTTCTGTATCCTTAGGGTGCTTGCAGATTCCCTCCCCAAATTATTAGCACAAAAAGTCAGTGGACTGTAAGATTCAGGCCTTTCCTTAATATTACTTTTTTAAAAAAAACCAATACAATAAGGATCTTTGAAACCTAGCCAGTTACATAATTAAATTTTTCCAGTGGTTTTACTTAAGTCAACTCTTTTCAATACCCATCACATTTTACAAATGTAAATATAAAGAATTCCTCCAGATGATTTTCATTTGTAACTCCAAAAATTTTTTTAAAATCCACGAAACTTGGTAATAATGCCTATTTGCATCTTTTAAGCATTTTACCACCACCGTATTAAGATTTTCACATTTTTATGAGCATGTACTGTAGTTTTAATGTGAGCTTTTAAATGTCAGCACTTTTTTTTTTAAAAATTACAATTACTCTGCATTATAATTAATTCTTTACTGTAGACTACTTCTTTTGAGAGAAAAAAAAGTGCTAGACAGAGTGAGCGTATTACTGCTTTACCTCAACTGAATCATCTGTCTCGGGAGTGTCTGGGCTGTCATAGCTATTCAACTGGGCCATTTCTGAAAAGAAAGAGGAAAGATTACTCCTAATGATCTCAATCAAACACTATTCTCTTTGTTTATACAAGAAAAACAGGATTTTAAGAGATGTAGATGATGGAGGACATTTTTTTCTCCCTCTGTAAAAAGTCACCCCAATTACACCATGATAACCTTTAACACCTTGAACGCTGCAGGCACTATTTTATATCAAGATGAATATAATTAATTGTTCTAATTTCAGCCTGACTTACTCTAGATAGTTTCTATAATAAGTAAAAGCAATAAAGCATGTTTGGGGACAGAGCTGTCTAGTTAATATTAAAACCTATTCCACACAGATATGTTTGCAGGTAGCCTGGTGGCACCTCTGTGCTCCAAGAAGAAAAAGCATCACATTTCAAACAGCTGCCCTCCATCTGACTTGGCTGATTCTGCAAAACGCTGAGCAGCAGCAAACGGGGGGAAAATCACTCAGTTTAGGCTACTCAGCTGCCGCAGGAGATGCTGTAAACTTTGCAAGCCCAAATCCTACCTTAGCTATGAGTCTCTGAACAGACATCACTGACATTTCTGGGTGCCCTCCTTACAGAAAGGAAATAAGGCACCTTGACATCTCCCCATATTTCTAAAGAAAATTTGACTTTAGTAAAGGGAATTAGCGTTGGAAAGGTTCTCTCCCATGACAGGGATCAAAGGAAAGTTCCCTTTAATGTCAGATTTCAACAAATGCTATTAAACTGCATTTAGCAATCTTTGGTAGAAATTTTCCTGAAGAGCTCTTCACTTGAAGTCAACCTGTCACTGTCATTCCAGTAAACACCAGAGAAGTTAAACTAGTCCTAGCCAGACTACTAATTTATGTTAAAATTATGCTCTCCTGAGATAACAAGAAGTATGGTTCAATCACTGAAATACTCTGCAGTAACCTCCAGTCTCAGTTACACTTTCTTTTGTTGCCGAACAAGCTGTGCATGGTCAGAAAACTTATCATTTCAAACAGCAAAGTGCCAGGCAGAAATATTAACTCACTAATTCTAAAGTTACAATCTTCTGGGCCAATGTATGTCTATATTAAGTTTACCATAAGCAATTCTGGCACCTTGCAGAAAAGCTGTTTCTGTCCTTACATTGCTCTTTTTGGCTGCTACACAAGATGCAAAACTTCAGCTGTAAAACAGCTAAAAATTCATACTCATCTTGGTAATCTCATGTAAAATCACAAAAAACACACTTATCCCAGAGAGGACAATGAAGTGGGATGACAGGATACTTTCCAACCAGGCCACTAGCAGGCCAGGCAGATCAGAAACATAACAGGTAAATTTACTTTTACCGTGCAACAGCACAGAGAAACAGTTAAATCATAAAGCCATTCTCTAACATTGTTTCAGCCATAATACAGGGAGATATTATTAACATCATAAGTAAAGACCTGTCACTACTGATGTGCCATCCTTACCCCAGCAATATTCCTTTGAGACATGGGGCTGGAAAGGACAGTCTAGAATTTGACAGCAATTGGGAAAATAAGGAAAAACAGCTTAGAAATTCAATAAAAAAATAAAAGCATCCTTCAGCTAAGTAGCGACCAGGAGGTCTGGCTATCCTTTCAACAGTTTGGATTTCTCACAAGAGTTCTCACCCTCCAGGGGATCCCTGGTGAGTCCCAGCTGGCTGATAATGTAACGAGGAATGTCGCATTTAATTCCTTGCCCTTCCTTGGCATGGCCTTCTGCAGCTTCCAACAAATGGTAGAACTCCTCAGGATCAAACTCCTACAGCAAAGCAGTGAGAGACACAGAGAGAAGTAAATGATGCAGCTTTACAATTATGAAGGGTCTCTCCCCTATAGAGGGAAATCCTCAGAAACATCCAAGGGTAATTCTGGGCTCAGCAGTGATGCAGAACATTTCCAGTTACAACAAGCAAGGCAATGCTTCCCATTTTGCTCTGCAAAACCAAGAGAGTTACATCCCATGGAGTGTCCAGGGGTTTAGATCTGCAAATCTAAACAAAACAAGGACTGTGGGGACTTTCTACAAACCAAACTTTCAAAACCTACACCCACCCTAAGTGTCAAGTGTAGACACAACTCCCAGTTTTGTCACATTGAGATGTGCCAGGGAAAGGTCTGTGATGAGAACTGAGGCACCACCTTCTGCCACCTCCTTCTGACAGGTGAGTTAACCCAAGATTAGCCTTTCCTGCTGTCAGATGTCACTTCTGATCAACCCTACACCCACCCAATCCTGTCACTGTCCTAATCTCAGCAACTGCCAATAAAATAATTAATAAAACAACTTTCTTCACAAGAAGTATTGCTGCCCTATTTCTTGTACTCTACAGTACAGGATCACTTTAGCAACTCAGTCTTGGTGCATGTGATCTCTCAGGTCAGAAAAGGTTATAGAAGGTGTGATCTCTTGCACTGGACTAAGAGATAGAGTAGGAAACAAAAGACAAGCTTTGGGCAGCAGGAGCACTCTGCTTAGAAATAACTTCACCAGTTAATTTTAACTCTCCCCCTACAAACCTCATCATTCACCAGCAATGAGCAGCTTCGCCAACACTCTTCAAAACTTTTCCAGTGAAATGGGAGGGTGAAAGGGGAAGAGTTTCAGTAAACAGCTGAGCATGCACAGATAACAGTGAGGGCATCAGTAAAGAACTGGTGTGTGGTCAGCAACGTAAGAGAAAAAGAGCACAGAACTGCAAACAAGAAAAGGAAATTAGAGCTTGTAATGATGTGAAGAGACTTGAACAGAGAACAGATGCACTTTTCCACGACTGCTCCAAGCAATGCTGATCGGACAGATGCTGTCACCAAAGACAGCAACAATGTGAGAAATAAAGTTCCTTCCTCTCTGGAAAAAGATTCATCAACAGTCTCAGAAGCAGCAGAGGGCAGGAGCCAGAGCAGAGAGGACCACAGAGAGAGATGTCAGCAGAATGCAGTGAAAGGGATGGTGGAGCTGAGGAAGGACTTCCCAAGGTACGACTGCAGGTCATTAATTGGTGAGTAAAAGACAGAGGAAAAAAAACCCACTTGGTGACAAAAAACCCCAAACATACAAAACATTTACGAACTATATAAATTCCAGTTCTGACTTCTTTATGGTAGGTTTAATCATTTGAATACAGAAGAATGAACCCTACTAAGGGGAAGTAGGTGCTATGGAAAAATAAACTGAAAAAAAATTTAGATACCTTTTCCCAAAGATACTTTCAGAGATGCACAAATCATATTATTATTTTCTTGAAGACCCATAGATTGTCTGCCAACAAACATTTCACAGCTGGAAAACCTGACACCAGGTTTCACCAACTGCTGGGTCTACAGGAAGAGTTTGAGTCCCAGAGCCCAAACACCATTTATGTCATGGTAGGGAACTTCTTCCTCAGCAACAGCTCTTCCTTAGCACACTGCTCTGGACACCAGGCACACCCATACAGACATTTACAGGCTCCTTACAGTAGCTATTAACAACATGAGGAACATCCAGTGGCATCAAGTAGCATGGAATGATGTTGACAGCTACATCTGACCCCTCAGCCATAAACTTTATACCAAAATATGATTTAGCTGCTAATGCAGCTGACAGTCCATTGCAGAACTACTTCTATATTAACACTGATGCCACTTAGTACTTTTTTTTTTTTTAATATTGATTTATTTTTCATCAATGTTTTAATGAGCATTTAAAGGTTTCTTTGGGAGGCTTTGTGTCCCTTATCTCCTCAAGTGCACAGCACTGTTCAGACCCTGCAGAGCCTCTCCCAAGCCCACACTCACCAGGCACTCGAGCAGCCGAGCGGGCCGGGCGATGATAATCATCAGCTTCTTCACCAGCTGGGTAACGAAGGCAACCTCGGAGCTCTCGGATCGTTCGTGGGCCTGTGGGGAGCAGAGCAGCACGTTATGGTCCCAGCACTGAGCTCTGAATTTCTGTGTGTCAGATGCTGAACGCAGTCACCAGCTCAGTAACCAACCCAGCAGCAAAAGCACGGCTGAGTCAGGGCAGGCTGAGCTCAGCTCGCTCAGGGATGCCAAGGCACACGTGGCTTTCCCATCACAACTGACTCTCAGTACCATGCAAGAGATATCTCAAAGGCTCTGTTTGCATTATATCACCTATCAGTTATAATAGATACGACGTGGGCTTAGTTTATTTTTTTAAATGAAAAGAGGAATACTGATTTTCTTCAATTTTACCTTCCACGCAAAACTGACGTCTAGGTAATCACTAACAGACACATTTCTGAGCTTCACTTTCAGCTAGAATTTGAACTAGAATTTCCCTTCATCATCAAGAAAAACTCAACCTCAGCTTCTATTTTTTCAGTTTTATCAATCCTGTTGAATAACCCCAGTATTGCATTGTATGTTTGTACAACCAAGCAGATAAGCAAAGAAAAGAGCATATAAAAACTTAATTCAGAGGATTTAGTTCTGTCTCTTACTTCACCAGATTTCAGTATTAATTCAAGTCTTAGTTTCAAGATATATGTGTGTATTTGTGTGATGGGATGTCTTTTTACAACAGCAAACAGACCAAAACAATAATTATTTAAAAAAAACAGAGCAACACAAAAAAATCCTCAGAAATTACCCTTCTCTTGATGAACCACACAGTGGCTACATGGTAAGTCCTGAAGCAGAAATATAGTAGTATTTCATTGCAGAGTGATTTAAAAAATGGTTCCAATAGCATGCAAAAACTCTTAAACAAAGAACAGGTATTTTTGCCCAAGGTCTAGAAGTTGTCACAGCCACAAATATAGAGTCCAGAATTTAATAAATGAGCTTTTGCTGGCAATAAGCCAGTTACTTAAAAGAGTGATATTTTATCAATAATAATGCAAGCAGCAATAAACTAAGAAGTTCATTTAGTGTTGTCCATTAGAATCACCTAAGAAAAAGACATACTTATATGACTTTATATGTCTGAGAAGTCAAATCACACTGGTAACCACCTAAAAGAGCAATACAAACACAAGGAGTAGAAATTCAGAACTAGAAATATACAAGCAGCATTTTAAGTAACATCTCTGATACTTTGCTGCCACACAAAAAAAATTAAAAGGTTTGTTATTTCTCATCTTGACACCAGTCAGAATAGAAATGCTTATTGTCTCCTTCTGCACAGATTAGTATGGGCTAGAATTTTAACTTTGAAGAGAATGATGTACCTGTTAGTTCATTATCTAAAAACAACATCAGATGTCCTTCCTGGCTACAGAGCCTTAAAAAGAAGATTATTTTGGAAATAATGAAATAAACTGTAATTTCTTTTCCTAATTAAAAGATTTTTTAAATTATAAAATAGAAAATAATTGCAATGAAAATGATGAATATTCACTTTGTGTCCTCTAATGCATTATGCAAACTTATAAGTTACAACATGAATTTTAGAAAGAAATTAATGCTTTCATATTTTTAAAGCCATTCCAGACCGCAAGGGCTTTGCTGCACTAAAATGAATAGATAAAATATCAACAACTTTGTATTATTTAAATTTGAGCCATGCAATTGGAAAGTCCTTTTCTCCCCCTCACATAGGTTATATTATGCAAAAAATATAATATAATAGATATAATTCATCATTTTGCATCCATTTATATGGTTAAAGAAAACTTAGTCTTTTAAATCAAGTCCTTTTGTTTTCTCTTTTTCTCATCTATGACAATTCAGGCAAAATAATTTAAAAATGCAGCTTGTTTAACCAGGTGCCTGTTTTGAAAATGAAAAGCTAGACCACTACTGCCAAATGGTACAGTAAACCAAAAGGAAAAAGAAGAGAAAAGCATTTACAAAAACAAACACAACTTGTAACAGCCACTCAGCCATCATCTCTGCACAGCGCTGCTGCTCCAAGCTCCTCAGTGGAACTGCCTCCTCTTCCTTCCTCCTCACACAGGACAGCCCGGACATCCCTACAGATTCCTTGTTTGCAGGGTGTCCCAGGGACAGAGCCCAGGAGCAGCAGGATTGTCCAGCCCAGCCCAACCCAGCCCTGCCTGCTGCTCCCATGCACCAGGTGCCAGCTGTGCCACCTCGGCAGCGCGTCCCCAGCTGTGCCACTGGTGGCATCTCGGGGCTGCCCTCCCCTCCCCAGGAGTCTGGGCAGAGGCTGCTGCCATTCCTGCACACGCTGCTGGTGACACGTGTACAGGAGGTAATTTACAAACCGATTCCCTCATCTGAAAGACCCATCCGTCACTAACTGTGGCTGCTGGGGCATGAAATTAAAATCACTGTCCTCCCCTGGGGTTCAGCAGGACCAATAACTGGGATATGCAAGCAACAGTGCTGTAATTGAGCTAATATACTGATGGAAACCAAAACAATAGACCTGCAAAGCCAAGGACTGATAAATTTACACTCAGGCTCCTACTAAGAAAGCAAGTCCAATCACAATATCCATTTGCCAATATGCAGCATCAGTCACTGCTGTAGAATACTCATAGCCTTCCCTGCTCCTTTTGTTCCATGCACAGAAACACCTGTAATCCTTCACCTTCCTGCCCAACTGGCTACACCTAGGCAGCACTCATCAGACTTCTTTTGGCTACCTCTACCTTATTGATTTGACCAAGTAATAACTGACCATAACCTTTTGTTCCTCAGTAACCTGAGATTCTAACCCATGGTAGCAGGTAAAGAACTGAATGTCACATGTTCTCTTTTATATCAGTGCTTCATCCCATTTTTTTTGTATTTCTGCTTTGATGTGAAATGCAGCATTCAAGTCCACGTTTGCCAAAATGAAGAAAATATCTTAAATTCATTTTTACTTCATGATTATTTCAATGATGTGATAAGTTCTTCTGGCTAGAAGACAGTATTTCATGCTCCAAACAAGGCAAAAGATCTCATTTGCCATAGCTAATGAGATTTGTTGGCATGTTATTACAAAAGCCAGGATCTAAAAATCTTCCAAAAGCTTCCTGGTTTAGTGCATTTAAACAGCTCATTATCTGCATACCCAAACAGTCTGTTTTACATTTTTACTCAAACTACAATATATTAAATCAAGTTTCCTTTTTATGGTTTGAAATGCTGCACAAGTTTAGTTTGTTACCAGGTATCAGAACCCACACCTTAAAAAGAATTTTTAAGAGAGAGAATCCATTCTTTCACAGTAAAATTGTAAGAATATCTGTGGATATTTCTGACACTTGTTGGTCTCATTATTCACCAATAAAGCATCTTTCCAATCTTTCAGTATGTTATAAAAATATACCATAAAACTCCATAGCCTACTACACAGAGCATACAACTCCCAAGTCGAACAGCTTTTTGAATTACCTTCGAATTGGTATTATTTATGTACCTATTATTTATGATACTTTACAACCTAAGCAAAGGTTAAGATCCTGCTTTCAAATTTGGAATGGTTTAAACTTGACTCCAAAATGTTCTGTGTTTCAGTTGAGTCCCCCAAAAGAAAAGTATCACCAATTTCTATATATTTTGACTAAAATGTCCCAATTATTTCCTTGCAGAACACAGTCTGAAGGGCAAAGCACAGACTAGGCAAGCAGAGGAAACAAGTAGCTTTTAAATATTAAAATCTAAAAGATAAGCTAAGGAACAGAAAATGCCATAGGATAGGGGAAAAAAACCAAATGAGAAAGATGTGGAATGGAGCCTTTGGCTTTCCTCTGATGTCTTTAAAGTCTTTGTTCCTTCCTTCCCAGCCTGTTCTGCCTGCCTTGCCTCTCTAAACTTTCCTTTTAATCACCTCTAGCCCACCTTACTTTCTAGAGTAAATCAATCCAGCTCAAGGGCTGACCCTTCTCTTGCCCCTGCTCCTGCAGAAGATGTTAAAGGAGGAAGAGGGCAAAGAAAGCCCCCAATGTCAATTCCTGAACAAGCTCAGAGATCACTATTGTATCTCCTCTAATCACAGTACAATGACACCTTTCCCAGTATTTCAGCAGGATAATGCTTGTAGGATCAAGGGGGAAGGGACATTTAAGAAGTGTATTTTGAGGATTTGTTCTGAGGGAAAGGGGAGAAAAGGAAAAAGCTGATTTATCTGACCCACACCTCTTCCGAGACCCTGATTAACCTCTTCAGGCCAGAAGACAGGACTGAAAATGCAGATTGGACGTGGCCAGCCCTAATTTATGGCTCTCTCAGTTCCTTATGGTGTAAGAAATCACTGTCCACACACAGAGGAGGAAAGTCAGGGAGAGGGAGAATTTCAGGCTCTAAGGATCTGCTACCAGAAGCAGTAAAACACAGTGTAGTCCCCCAGTGCCCCTGAAACGTAAGGGATTTTGCTGAGCACAAAAAGTCACTTTTAATTAAACCTTTCCAACTCCCAAACCATCACCCAAAGAGGCCTGATCCCTTACTTCACAGCTGACATGTGCAAATACCCTGCTGCCAGACTCTGGAGGTACCAGGGGGATCCACTGATATCCTATAGGCAGACAATCATATAGCCCCTCAAAAGATATTCCCTACCTCTCTTGCTCTGCCAAAATGACATTCCCCATCCAAGCAGAACACCACAGATGACTCATTTTTCTCTCAAGCATAACAAATACCAGAAAAATTACAGCCATACTTATACGAAAGGGGTAGCCAAAAAATTTAGCTGATAGAAGGGAAGCTCCTGCAGCTTTCACAAAGCTTTTTAACACAGCAATTGCATATTAATATAGTGGTTTTATTCATCTGCCTTCTTTTAATGTCTGCAAAGGGTGGCAAAGGGACACGAGCTAGTGCAATTCATGCCAGTGGGTTGGCAAACTAATCAATAAAGATAAAATAAAATAAAAATCCTAACAGAAAACGAAGTATTTAAGATGTTTTGTTTCCAGGTGTCTCTGTGATATTTGCTATCTGAGAATGCAATCTTTATAAAACCCATTTTTTCAGCTTGCTGTATCATTAAAGCAGAGGATTAGGAAGATATTCCTAAAGAGAGGTCTGGACCCAGCAACGGGCAATAGCACAAACTCTTCACAACAGTGATAGCATAAATTCTAAGAGATGTCTGAAGTTTAATATTGTTTTCATTTTAAGGAAAAGAGCAATTTTTAACGAGTAGCTGAAGCATACTGAGAATGCATTAAAATTACGCCCCCTTGTGTATTTTCCTATGCTTTGAATGCCACAAAACACATCCAAGTGCTAAAAACCCACAACTGGATTAAGTTCAGCTCAAGAAAATCTTTTGTGAAAAATTTACAGCAACACTAATACCTATGGTGTTTTCACTCCTTGAAGGCACTATTGTAATTAATAAGTCAGAGTCCTGAAGTGCATGAGAGAAAAAAGTGCATTTCAGTAATTTTGTTCATCTGAATAAACCCAATTTTCAGAAATGGTAAAGACTACCTTTGACTTACTCATATTCACATTGAATTTCTGTACAAACAAAGTTCACAGGTGAAGTAATTTACTCAAATCCACCCACAGCAGATCAACAGGAGACTGGAACATTTCAGATTTCCTGACACACCCCACCTGATGCCCCTCCCCTGGAATCCACACTGTCTCTCCCAGAACCAAAGCTCTGGCTTATTGGTTGAAGTTTCAATCACAATAATATATTCTACTTTCCAGAGGGCACTTACATCCTGGAGAAGTTTCTCTAAGTTTTCCTGCAGCTCATAAAAGTACCGAGAAGTAATAAGACCTTCACGTGATTTATCTAGGCAATCTCTGGCCAGTTCAATAACTTGATGATGAATGAAACTCAGGACCCCATCCGCTAATTGCAGCACGTTCTCTGGAGCATTCGAGGCAATAAACTCAGCCAGCCGTTCTTCCATCTGTGCCGTGGCCTAAAAGTGCAGAATAAAGAGAAATTACTCCTGAATTTTACTAAGGCAGACCTTAAAGCATAAACAAGTAGGGTGCTAAAGTAACATTTGCAATACCAAATTGCAGGAGGCTTAAAAAATATTCCAAAATACAGTCACGTTTTCTGAGAATAAAGACAGCACATCAGAGGCAAAAGTTATGTTCACATGAGCGAACAACAAAAGTTAATCAAAACACGCTTTCTGAAAATGTAAATGACCATAAAAATATCTTGGTCCTGAGGCTGTATCCCTCCCTGGGTCTCCAAAGTAAGCATGTAAGATGTGAGGCAGTTTTCAGAACTTTTAGACAACACTGTGGAAGCTGAAAATCATTGCCCCGAGCAATAAACACGCGGCGTTTCTATCACTATAAGCCCTGATATCCTGTCTCCAGAGAAACATCTATTTGTGCTGGTGGTGGAACAGGAAGGAATGGTCATATTGACAGCTGTGGGATACACAATCTTCTACACTCATTTCAATGAGATTTTAACTTTTAAATTGCTTCCACAGGTTTCAATATTCAGCTGTTTAAAAAGCCAAGGCATGGCCCTTTTTCTCACTCTTGTGAGAATTTCTCATGCCAATAGAAGACATCAGAAATTTAGCAAATATGAAATACATAAAAAAACAATTCAGCCTTTTCCATCCTAATCTCTAGGTATAGGAAACCTATTTTTTTCTACTGCAGAATTAACATATGAAGATGAGGAGGCAGCTTCAAACTCTCAGCAAACTGTACTGCTTGGAAATGAGATGTAAGAGCTGGGCTCCTTCTCCAGCCAGCACTACAGACTAATCCTGAGCTTGGACATAAATCCATTGAATGAGTTATGCAAAAAATGATTCTTTACCTTTGGAAACCTTTCTTTGTACACATGATTCATCATTATTATTTCACTGTCAAAGGAAACTGGAGAGCGACCAGGGCTAGAGGAGAAAAGAAATCATGTTGTCATTTACAGATATCACACCAAAACTTTTCAAAACCCAGTGCTGATCATGATGCTGCCACATTGACTGTAGCCCTTCCAAAGCTCTGAGTTCACTTCAGTAATGTGCAGATGCTTATCTTCAGAGAAGATCCTAGCAAGCAATGGCAGTCTGCAGTCTCCTGGAGAGGAGACATCCCTGTTGACATTCCTGCTGACATCCCCGTCCCCACAGGCTCTGGCAGAAACCTCCCCTATTTCATTTCCAGTGAATGCAAACCCTAAGACAGAAGCTTGTAAAACCCCAGTGCATTTATTGCAGACAGATTTGCTATTCCCCTCATTCTGTGACTGCCCTCCATGGCAGCAGGAGCAGCCCTACTCCAAAAGAAATCACAGTGAGCTCTGGAGTCTCCAGGGCCAGAAAGGAGCAGAGCAATAGGAAGTAAGGAAGTTGAGATGATCTGTTTTCCTTTGTCTGAAGGATACTGCATGAGCACTGTTATTCAGCTAAATCTTACATATAAAAGAAATACCACAGGCAACAGGGACACAGCATTTTTATTCAGGCTGCACTCCCTTGATGCACATTACACCACGGATCCATATGCATCTATGCACAGCTTAGCAAGAAACTTTAAGTCACGCCAAAAAAACCAGAACACTAAATCTTGACAAGCTGCATTTATATCACTGTCTGGGTGGGTTTTTTAAAAGAAGGGTTGCATCTCGTTTCATCACATCTGATGGTATGCAGGGCTCTGACTCACTCTGCCACCAAGGACAGCCGGATGAGGTAATGCAGATAATCCCCAGCCACAGCTCGCCTGCAGCAGCTCATTCCTCCAGCTACCTTGTTTCAACGTTCAAAACAAACTAGGGCTTCAATTATTTGGCATCTTACATGATCATTGTCTGCATGATTTTTAAGAGTACTAAATACTGCTAAAAATACTCTACGTCAAAAGATACAATTTTATCTTGAATGCGTTCAAACAGTTCAAACTTTCTAGAGAGGGATGAAATGGATCTCTCTAAATGGAATAAATGCATTTTAAACTTGGAATGCGTTACAGTTACTATCTTGCTGCTAACCTATTTAGAGCAAAAACATTCTTTTGGCAACATATTAACAATTCAAAGAAAATTTAACTCATTGGCTCACAGACTGCAGCAGTACCAAACTCTTTTCATGCCCTGTACTGAAATTCCATGAATTACATCATGTCTTCTTTTTAGTACTGTTTATCCCTTAGCTTGAGAAAATGCACTTCAGATTAAATCTGACACTGAATACTTACGTTGAAGAAGAAAACTGATTCGGATGTTATGAATAGCAAGTAAAAAGACATTTTCATCAACTTCTCTCAGCTTGATAGATAGCTATTTTTAATCAACGAGAATTTTCTTCATAAAGAAACCTACATTTATATTCATACGTAATGCATGACATAATTAAACATATGGATAAAAACATTTAAACTGCAGATTTATAAGCAAATTCTCCTGCAGATTTAGCCTGCTATCCTTATCCTTTTTTCTCTAAGAACAAACACACTGACACAAACACGACACTTGTTTACTGGCACTTCATATGGGGCTGAAGGACTCGGTGAACACAGTTATTGAAGAATTCATTTTTCTCTGATGTAATTTTTCTCTGTGTGATCTAAGTGAGATTTAAATTACAAGTATATATAAGCCCTTTGATACTCACACAGAAATACTGAGGCACACACATACTTCATTTTAGCACTAAAATTTGCACATGCTTAAGTATTTGCTGTCTTAGGGCTACAATAAAACATGAGGGATTTTGTCTTTTGCTTTGAAGGCACTTTATTCATACAGATACAGGAAATTAAGAGCTATGCAGAAATCAGGCTACTTGAGCTGTCCTGCCAGCAGATGTAGCATTTCCTCAGGGAGAACCACGATAGGAGAATTTACTGTGTTTGCTTTTATTTTTTAAAATAAAAAATTGTTTCTACAAAACTATTTCTGTGCACACCAACTGGCAAGAAAGTGAATATTTAAAATCCCTCAGCTTCCTTGGGCATTTGCAGTTTTGTCTCTCACCTCTGTAAGCTCATCAATGCCACGTTTTAACAATTAAGATGACAGAATACCCAAAAATCTCAGGATAAAACCTCGGATCAAGGGGCACATTGTCATCCAAAATAAAATTTGTTCAATATACCAGGTCAAATTAAATGTCTAGCTGACTATAGCAAGACTGCAACATAATGTACTGCACCATAATTTTTAATGTTGCTCCTCAGCTTGGGAAACTAAGGAACTAATTAGCTGGATACCTGAGTAACTAACCAAAGGCTGCCTGCCAAGCACTGCTGGGTACTTCACAGCACCTCTGGGACACAACCAGGTGAAAAAAGAACAAGGACTGGGCAGACAACTGAATGCCACCAATGGAGAACATAAGGAAATTTAGAAGAAAAAAAAAAAA